>LOJH01018792.1:3582-21516 GCA_001685095.1 Ellobius talpinus | reverse complement strand
GTCCAAGACGCTCCCTAGACAGGATACTGCTCCCGTCCCCCCAAATCTCGGGCCAGACCGGGACGGGGACCCGTGAGTTCACCACGATCTGAGACTGCCACCGGTCATCTTCCGCGTGAGGATCCACTCGTCTGCTCTTAACGCGAGGGTTCCGGGCTTAAAGGTCATCCCGCTTGCTCTCGCTACCCCTCTAGCCGTGAAGATCCCTGTGTACAGCGCAACTCATGGTCACAGGCATAGCCAACCCTGCGACAGCCTCCTAGCCCTGAGGACAGTCGTCCTCGTAAAAAAAAAAAANAAAAGAGTTCCTGTGTTTTTGTACCAAGCTTTCCATCCAGCTCATGAATACCGTCATTATGCTCGAGGACATTTCTCTAAGACGTGTTTTCCTCTCCCACGGTCTCCTTCCTGGCCCAGGGGAGGGGAGGTCTCACAGCTTGGTCACTTAGCCAGATTATCTGGCTGGGGCTGAGGCATGAAGCTGCCAGTGAGGATGTTCTGGGTACGAGTTTGGATCCTGGCAGCTGGAGAAACTGGGCAGAGAGGCTGACAGATGTCCAGACTTCCCTAGTCCCTCATGCTCACCTTCCTGCCTCACCATTACATTCCTGGGATGCTCAAGTTTGTTCTTAGGTTGGTAACATATTTGTCACACATCCCATGTTCTTGACCCAGCACCTTCCCATTCCATTTGCCTGTGAACTCTGTGTGTAGGTTCCAGGAAACCAAGCTCTGGATATGGCAAGTGTTGGGACTCCACCTTGCAGGGCAAGGAAGGGCTGGGATCTAGAGAAAAGGACCCAGATGGTCTCACATCCTCTTTATTCACTTGAGAAGCAGCTGAAGACTGAACTAAGTGTCCAGTCCTTGGGGTGTCCTCAAGCTGTTCCAGGGATGCAAGTTTGGGCTACGAAGAAGAAGCAGTCATTGGCAGTGCCTGGCCAACCAGATATGTAGGGCAGAACTATTGTTCAACTTTAAGGTCTTGTCCTTCACCATGACCCTGACTGCTTCTGAGCATCAGCAGTGGGCTCACTGATTATTGACAATTGGTGACTGAGATTCAGCACCATGAATCCAGCACTGGCCATTGATTCATAGGGCAGGTGGTAGATGAGCCCACCCACCTGAGTTGTGATCTGGGCTGCTGCAGCTCTGGGGAGTGTCCTGTCGGTCAGCCCACTGTGGCAAGTTAGCTTTGGGAGATCAGTGGCTTCTCCCACTGTCAAACTCAGAAAGCGCATCAGCACAGACTCTGCCTCTTCCTTCCCCAAGGTTCTGTGGTCCCTAATCAAGGTAATTTAAGCCACTTTTGTTGTTTTGTAGACAAGCCTGTCATGCATTTTCTTAATTTGTGATTGATGTGGGAGGGCCTAGGCCATTGTGGGTGGGGTCACCCCTGGGCTGGTGGTCCTCGGTTCTATAAGAAAGCAGGCTAATGCTGGGCAGAGTGATGTTTGCCTTTAATCCCAGCACTCAGGAGGCAGAGGCAGGTAGACCTGAGTTCCAGGCCAGCCTGGTCTACAGAGTGAGGTCCAAGACAGCCAGGGTTACACAGAGAAACCTTATCTCAACAAAGAAAGAAAGCTGAGCAAGCCATAAGGAACAAATCAGTAAGCAGAATCCTCTATGGCCTCTGCATCAGCGCCTGCCTCCAGGTTCCTGTCCAGTTTGAGTTCCTGCCCTGACTTCCTTCAGTGATGAACACTGATGTGGAAGTGTATACCAAATAAATCCTCTAGTTGTGGTTTGAATAGGAATGACCCCATAGATTCATATATTTGAATGATTGGTCATTAGGGAGTGGCACTATTAGGTGTGTCCTTGTTGGGGTAGATATGACTTTGTTGGAAAAAGTGTCACTGGGGGGTGGACTTTGGGTTTTCAAATGTTCAAGCCAGACCCAGTGTCTGTCTGTCTGTCTGTCTGTCTGTCTCTCTCTCTCTCTCTCTCTCTCTCCTCTCTCTCTCTCTCCCTGCTGCCTGCCAATCCAGATGTAGTACTCTTGGCTCCTTCTCCAGCACCATGTCTGCCTGCATGCTGCCATTACTGTGGTCATGGTGTCTCATCACAGCAATAGAAACTCTAACTAGGACACCTTTCCTCACCAAATTGCTTTTTTTCCTGGTGTTTCATTACAGTCATAGTACCCCTAAGATAATTCAAATGCAAACAACAGCCAGAGTTTGGGCCATAGCCATTCTCCGACCCGCTTGTCCTTGTTGGAAGCACTAACATACCTACCAGGGTAGCATGAATACCTAGAGCTCTTAATCACCTAAGTCATCTCTCCAGCCCCTTTCGGTATCTCTCAATATGTAGTTAGCGAATAGTGACCACAGGGGCCTCTTGAGGATCAATAATAGGGGACATTCTTATGCTACCCCAGCCTGCCTCCCCTTCACAGGACCAGGAGCACCTGGAGAAGCAAGTGTGGGACAGGCCAAGAAGAAGGAAAGACACATACTCTGAGGCCCAGATCAAGTGTAAAACATGAAACTGAACTTCATGGTGCCAGAACATTAGCTGTCCCTTCAGGCTTTCCCAGGAAGACATAAAAGGGGCTGAATTAGAGGCCAGTCAGTGTTCCTTCATTCTTTTCTTCCTTCCTTCCTCCCTCCCTCCCTTCCTTCCTATCTGTCTGTCTGCCTCTCTATCTATCTGCCTTCCTTTCTTCCTTTCTCCAGCCCCAGAAATTCTGGGAGATATGAGTTGCTCTAGTTCAGACAACTTAACCCAGGCTCTTCCTCCTGCTGCTGAATGTCCATTCCCACTCCTCCCAAGGAACACTGCTTAGGTGTGGAATGCCACTGCCCACAGTACTATCTGCCTTGTCTGTTTCTGCCAGAACCTAATTAAGTCAGTATCCTGGGGGATGCCACTCCTGGGTGCCCTGGGGGTGCTCTGCTGGCAGCTTGTTCTTCTATTAAAGCAGTATTGGAGCTACCCAGTCACCATGGCAGTGCCCATGCACTCTGAGTACAAACTCTCCCCATCTGTCACTCTATGTGACACGAACCCACATTGGTGGAGGTCTGGGTATTGTCAGTCTTGGGTATGGGCTACCCAACCTTTATTTCAGCCTGGGATGTCTTCCTGGGTTTGGTCTCAGATGATACCTCATGATGTCATTTCTCCTAATCCCTGCACCTAGTCAGGACTTCTCAGATCTCTCGGTGTCACTGCTAAAGGAACAACCAGACACTACTAGGAGCCCAGGGTTATGAGGTAAAAGGGAACTTTATAGGTCAGTCGTAAGCTCGGTTGTAGGGCACCTCGGGAAGAAGGGCCAAGTAGAATTCCAGGTAAGGAGTGGCTATGAGCCTGTCATGAGGACATGTGATCCTGGAAATGGCCAGGCTGGGGACTTGACCTCAACTCTGAAGTTATGAGAGTTGACAGGCCCAGCTTCTAAAAAAATCTCTCTTTTTTAGAAGGGGAACAGACTTCTGTCTTCATTGGACACACGGACACTGAAGTCACATAGTGCTGGATCACCCTGTTCCATGTCTTGGGGAACCCTACAATGATCTACCCTGCCTCCAGAACAAACGCCATGCCCCAACATCTGAAAGTATGTGATGCATTTGCCTGGGAGAACATCTATGCTCTCTACAAATTCAACTTTAGTGAGGGCTGGGACACCTGCTTTGCTAAAATCCTCAGCCATAAGCCCCACTTCCAGCTGAACCATGGGATTCATTTGCAGCATCTGAGTCATCTGGACATCCAGTTACAAAGTGGACTTCAGACTGGTGAGTTCTGGGACTCAAGGGGGTGAGGGTACTGGTATGCTGCTATGCTTTAGAAGGCTTTTCTAGCAAGGAGAAACAATAGGCTGTGTCTGACCTAACCCTGTGTACTCTTGGTGTGATAGTATCAGTGACAACTGCTTCTACTGTGCCTACTCCTCAGGTATACGGGCTGCTCAGAAATGATATCATTTCTGCTACATGGACATCTTGGTCCTATTCCCCACTGCCTGGGAGTGACCTGGTGACCACTTTGTCTTGTCCTATCACTATGACAGTGAGGAGGGCCGGGATGGGTAAGCAGGGAAGGATTGGTGGGCTGCTCCCCTCTATCCCACCAGCAGAGTGGCTTTATCCTGGGGTCAGGAGTTAGCTGCCCAAGGTTGACTACAGACAACTCATTGCACAACAGACAGGCCATGGCCCCTCAGGGCACACATGCCAGGGTAGAAAGTGACAAGTATCTAAGCCTGGCCTTGGATTTCTGGCACTTCCCAAAGTCCACCACCAGACCTATGGTATCTGCTATACCTTTAAGGGTGCTGGGCTGCAGGGCCCCTGCCATCATAAATGGTGAGTGCTAATCCCCAGCAGGCATCTGGACGTAAATATAAAGTGAGTTGGGCAGGTGTCCTCAACATCTCTTTCTTGGCTTCCCCAGGGATCAGCCTAGTCCTCAGGGATAAAAGGCAAGATCATCTCCTCCTTGGAAGGATTTCAGACCTTGGAGACTGGAATCAAGGTCATGGTTCACAACTACACAGACCCTTCTAAAATGCAGTGGCTTCGGTTTCTGACCAGGGACACAGAATACCATTGGAATTTGAGAGGTAAGCAGGGTTACTGGACTTCCTGTCCAACCCAGGCACTGAGGTAAGTAAGGCAGGGCCTCAAGATGCAGTGAGCAGAATCGAAGCCCCTTTTCCCCAAGACAAAGTGCATTGGCCTGGAAGTCCCTTTGGCCTCTGCACAGGTGGTGCTAAAGGCATGGATACTGAACTGCTGTATTAACACCCAGACCCCATGCAGGTGAATGGGTGGCAAAGAGAGTCCCTGAACCGTGTCTAGGTAGGGCCCTCAGCTTAAGTCCTTGCTGTCTCTTCAGGCATGCCTGGTGGCCTGCTTCAGCAGTTTGTGAGGGAGATCTGCTCCAGCTAGAGCCCGGCTCTGTAGCCACAAATGACACCCAGCCTTTGGGATTGCTGGAGGTCTCTAAGGCAGTGACTCCTAATGGGCCTTCTCTGAACAACCCCTCAGGTCACTGCTCCTACCCAGCCTACCAGGACCTGGAAACCCAACCCACCTGTTTTCTTGTATTTCCCACTGCCCCAGGCCTTGCAGGCCAAAGAGGATAATGGGGTTGGGAGTTAGGCATCAGTCCCCAAAGCACTACAGGATGACCACTGGTCCCGTCCCTCCCAGGGTGTGTTTGTACAGATTCTTCGCAGGAACCTCCAGGTAACCTTCAGCCAAGTAATGTGGGGGTGGACTAGCCAGTGTCCCTGGTGCTCTTCACATTCCACTGTGGTACTGGAGCAGGGAGCGTATAGCTCTGCAAGTCCCTGTACTGTGCTGTGCTCAGAGAGTAAGAGACCCATGGAGCTAAGGCTAGAGCCAGAGCCGGAGGTGGGTGCACCCCCACCCCCACCCCCAGGGACACATCCTGCCTCTCTTCTGCCAACCTCCTTATACCTCTGCCCCTACCCTAGAAGCAGTGTGGCCAAGGTGAGCATTCTCTATCAGGAGCTTAAATACCATATTGAGGATGAAGCAACAGTATACTCTGAGTGGTTAGAGAGACACAGGACGAGGGCTGGGTAGAGGCAGTCCCCTCCACATTCCTGTATATAGGTGGGATACAGGAGGACTTACTGCCCATCTGCCCACAGGTTTCACAGCCGTTGTGCCATGGCAGCCTCTGGAGACTGTGGTTCAGCTCATCTGTCTTGTCCATACTGGAGCTGCTACTGGATGTCACTGCCCTTGCCCGGCTGCTACTGGGTTTTCGCTGGCTCTGCTGGGGGAAGCTGTCCTAGCTGGGAGTCGATACTGCTTCAGGGCAGTCCCACACCATATCAGAGGCCAGCCAGAGACCTCTACCCCAAGCTTCAGGGGATGATGCCAAAGGTCCAGAAGGAGATAACCCCACAGAGTTGCTCTCAGGGTCTTTGGAGGAAGTTTCAGTTTAAGAATTGGGCTAAATTCCAGGCCCTTGAGATTTTGTTTTTCGAGAGAGGGTTTCTCTGTAGCCCTGGCTATCCTGATACTTGCTCTGTATAGACCAAGCTGGCCTTGAACCCTAGATCCACCTGCCTCTGCCTTGCAAGTGCTAGGATTAAAGGAATGTGCCACCACTGCCTGACTGAATGATTTTTGAGACAGAGTTTCTCTGTGTAGTCCTGGAACTAGATATGTAGACCAGACTGGCCTCAAACTCCAAGATTCCCCTATCTCTGCCTCTCAAGTTCTAGGATTAAAGGCATGCACCACCATCCCTGGCACGATCTTGAGATCTTGACAACTGAAGTAACCCCAGCAGAGCTATCTGACCCCTCGGTCTAATGTTGAGAGCTGTAGTAGCAGTGAGCTCCCTAGTTGCCCAGAGTGTACCAGACTAGCCATTTGAGGATCCAGAAAGCAGTACCATCTGACCCATGCAGAAACCAAGTATATCCAACACACCAGGGACTCTCTATCCACCTATTCCACCAGGCAGTGGCCTCTTGGGTTGAAGGGGATCCCAAGACATGGCTGGGTAGTATCCCCTCTCTAGACTCCTGGACTCTGGATATGGGCATGCATGTAGAGGTACTTCTACACAGTGGAGTCTGTTTGGTTATCACATTTGTCTGTGCGTGTTTCTGACACATGTCTATATACATACATATATACACATATGTATATATGAATGTGTCTATATATATATATGTATATACGCCTATCAGACAGAGCCTGCACTGGTTTTAAGGTAGCCTCTAGGTAAGCAGGAATAAAGGTAAATCCAAGCCAAGATACCCACTGACCTTGGGCTGCTCTACAGTAACGTCACCCGTTCTGTCTACTGTCTTATGCATAGATGTGTCTCCCCAGTCACCTACATCAGGGTGAGCTGCAAACCTCAGAATCTTAACTCAATGCCGCCTTGAAACAGAGCACAGCAAACACTGCAGGTGAGGGACAATGGGGGCAGATCGGGGACACCAGTCCCAGCTATTCTCACTGTGGTCATTCTTATTCCTGCCAAGGGACAGAGTCTAATTCAGAGAAGGACAGAGAGGAGAGGCCAGGGAACAGGGGCTAAGGATGTCAGGTGTCAGTTTTTCTCAAAGCACCAGGCCCCTGGTGGCTGGGTTATATCCTCTTGGGAAGGGACAACGTTGGGACTCCGCTTCAGGCTGCTCCCAGACAAACCTCCTGCTGAGAAAGAGCCAAGCAAGGCTTGATACAGCAACGAGCAGGCAGTGAATGCAAGCGTCAGAGGTTTATTAAGTGAGAGTGATCAGAGCAGGAAGGAAGTGGGATCCTGCCAGCCCGGAGGTGGCAGGGTAGGTGGTGGGCAGAGCTCAAGCAGGAGGAAGAAGCTGATTCTGCTCTTTAGGGCTGCAGCCATCAAGCAAGGGAGTCAGAAGCCCTGATCCAGTGCCTACCTTACTGCCCATGGATGCTCCCAGGGCAGTATTTGCATAGTGACCTAGCCAAGGGCTCCATAGTATGCAGAGGGGCCCAGCCTCTATCCTGGAACTCCTCCAGAGAAAAGGAAATTGAAGGCATTGGTGGGCCCCCCAAAGAAGGGACCACTGGACCTATCAGAGGCCCAGCCCAAGGAGTGAAGCTTGGGGGCGGGGCAGGGGAGATCTATGTGGGCCTCTCCAGCCGCAGGAAGAGCTGGGATCAGGATGGTCCTTGAGAGTCCACAGAAAAAAAGACGCAGACAAAGTCAGAATGAGGTCGCTGTAGAAAATCCTCTCAGTAACAAAGGACATTGGGCACACGATAGAAAGTGCCAGTTGCTTTAGTTAGGCATGGGCTCTGGCCCAGGTAAACCAGACAGTGCCTCTGGAGAAGGCAGGGATGGAGTTAGGCCCTCAGGCACCAGGACCCAAGTGGCCAGCCACGTGGCCTTGGGACGCCTGCGTCCAGCCTGGGTGGAAGGCCTGGGCCAAAGTTCCACCTCCCAGCACCGTCAAAGCCCAACATGGATGCTGGGGTCACTGAGCGAGGTACTCAGGTTGATTCCCTGGGTGGGCTGCCAACTCCTGCCAGGGAAGGTGCTGGTGGCCAGCCACCAGCCCCAGGCTGGAGGGAGGGCTCTGGGGGTATGTAGGAAGGACCTAGCTAGCAGGTCAGTGTTCTGGGGCAGTAAACATAGGGGCACAAGGTGAAATAGGCCCTGAGGGCAGAGGGGTATAAGGTGACATGGACCTCGAGAGTGGTTTGTCCCATGGACAGCCCAGACCCCTGAAGAAAGGACCACCTGAAGACAGAGGTTCCCCAGGTGAGATGAGGGGCAACAGATGATGCAGCACCCCATCCCCCAAATGTGGGGCTTCAAAAAATTCAGTGCTTGGGTCCCTGTCCTCTGGCTGAGCATTAAAGTAGCCAGAAGGAGGGACGAGCAGGAAAGTGGGGACTCCAGAAATGCCAAGGTACTGGGCTGTAGGGATGGGCCCACAGTTGTCACCGGCAGGGCTGTGGCTAGATGAGGGGCTAGGGTCTTCAGGGACATGCAGGATTTCTGGGCCGGGTAGGCTGGGGTCAAGGTAGGGGTCCCTCAGCTGCCCGGCCTGCCAGGCCCTAGCTTTCCTCCAAGTGGAGGCCAATGAACTCCTGGATGCACCTGCGGTACTGCAGCTCAGTAGGACTGCTTCCTGGCAGGGGGCCTGGCTGGCCAGGGGACGCCTCAGCTTCTCTCATCTCCTCAGCCATGCGGGCCAGGCGGAGTCTGGGGGTGGGGAACAGTGTGAGGTGACTCTGTCCCCACATAATCTGTGTCCCTTTGACAGTGGCTACATCCCCAGGACCCTGCCCGACTCACAGTGTGACAATGTCAGCGTTCGCTGCTTGAATTGCGATGGTCAGTGGATCCTGCTGCTCCTGGTCCAGGGCATGCTGGTCAGCCCCCCGCTTCAGGAATAGACAGACCTGGCTGAGGGTAGAGGAGCTTATTGAGAAGGCCCCAAGGCGAGGGGCTGGTAGCACGAGAGAGACCCATAGAACTCACCCAGTGCGGCCCAAGAGCGTAGCATGGTGCAAGGGTGCCCGGCCAAGGCTGTCTCTTTGGTTCACATCAGCTCCATTTTGCAGAAGGAACTCACAGACAATCAAGGAACCCTAGGGATCCAGGGAAATCACACTGAGCCAGGACAGGACATTGGCAGGGCCCATGTACCCTGACCTCCTGCCATGAGCACCCCCAAAACAGGATCAAGCCTGTCTCTAGAACAGAATGCACGTGTAGGCATGCAGTCTTGTGTGTAGACGCCCGCCTGTGCTCACCCCTAACACAGCCTGTACCAGTGGCGTCTTGCCCTCATCTGCTGCATCAGCCCAGTTGACTTCAGCTCCGTGGGCCAGTGCTGCAGCCAGTGCAGGGAGATCACGAGTCCGTGCTGCTTGGTGTGCCAGTAGCCCAGGGTGCAGTTCACGCACATCTGCCAGGCTCCAGGCCTCCGAGTCTCCATCTGCCTCACTGTTGGACTCCTCGGACTCAGCACCCTCTGCGAGAGGGTGCAGGATAGGGAGCTGAGACCCTCAAAGGTGCTGGGATGACAGGCTACGTGGAGGCAGGGAGACACACACCTACCTTCCTCTGTGACACTGTCCACCACAGAACCTGTGCCGAAGGCCAGGACATCTGAACTGCCATCAGAGCTGCCTCCGAGACCACTGTCACTGCTTAGACCTGGAGGACCACAGGAAGGGAATCTTTAGCACTGGGGGGGGTCCCAGAACACCGGAAGAAAGCTGGAGCCCGACCCACCCTTCAGTGGATTCTCCACTTCAGGAGCAGGACTAGCCCTTACTAGGGAACACCATGGATATTGACCAGGCTGAAAGGAAAGGAAAAAAAAACAGTATCTCAGAGGGATAAGGGGAGCCCTCTATGTCCAGTACAACCCAGAGTGCCTCCTCCCAGCCCTCTAGGCTTTGAAGTCTTCACCCTGAAGTCACAGACTGGGCAGCAAAGGAAGGAGCCGGAGAGCCTGGCTTACAGCCAATACTACAGCGCCATCTGCTGTCACCATTCAATCTCATTCGTGCAGGGACACACAAGTGTTCCCTACCTACATACGCATCTGTGTGCATACACCCCACACTTTACACTATTTTTCCTGACACACAAGTGTTCCCTACCTACATACACATCTGTGTGCATACACCCCACACTTAACACTATTTTTCCTGAGTCTTACAAATGTACCCAGACTGACCTTGAACTCACTATGTATCATAGGATGGCCTTGAATGCATTACAATCCTCCTGTCTCTGCCTGTGCATGCTGGGGTTATAGGTATAAACCATCATTCCTGGCTTCCACATGGTACTCTTGACAGTTGTGTTCTCAGGCCTAGGTTGGTCAAGATAACTCCAGCCCAATGGTTCTCAACCTTCCTAATGCTGCAAACCTTTAATACAATTCCTCATATTGTAGGGATCCCCAACCATAAAATTATCTTGTTGCTATTTCATAATGGTAATTTTGCTACTTTTATGCATTGTAATGTAAATATCTTATATGCAGGATATCTGATATGCAACCCCCAAAAGGGGTCAAGACCCACAGGTTGAGAACTGCTCTCTAGACCCTTTGGATATTTTTCCAGTCTTAACCCTTCTGTGGCATCACCACCCTGTCCCAGTCTCTTCTTCAGGTTCTTAAGCAGGTGTCATCCACATTGTCCACACTCCAGAGGAGTCTCAACTGGGGTGTGGCTCTTGAGGGACACAGAGAGCATGAGAAAGGAATCTGTCCCAGCACTCACTGCGTGGACCAGCCCCAGCAGCCCCTGCATCAAAGTAGGAGAAGAGGGAGTCCAGCTCATCTGGGCAGAAGAGGGAGTCTCGGCGGAACTTGCGCTCCACAGTGCCAGCTGCAAGAAATAAGGCACATGTTCATATGGAGAAACTGAGACTTGGAATGGGAAGGCCTCGGGTTATTTAGAGTCAGTCGGAGCTCCGAGGTGCTCCTATAAAGCCCTGCCTCCAGCCTACCCAACCCCACTGTAATAGAGAGCTGGTGGCTCCTCCCAGGGCTGCATCGAGCCTGTTCCCAAACCTGCCCAAGTACACGAGCTCAGGTGCAGCTGCTGGCAGCCCTCCCACCTGAGGACAAAGCAGCGATGGAGGGCAGGACAGGCTCAAGCCGGACCTTGCGGCGGGTAGTAGGGGCGTGGGGGGAGCTTTGCGGGCGCTGGCACTTCTGTGCCCTCCAGCGTCTTGGGGCTTCTCGGGTTGGTGCAGAGGTCAGCTTCCTCAGAAACTTCTTTTCAACATATTTGTCCTTAATCCATGCCTCTTTGTCCTGTCTGGACCAGAGGTGAACATGAGACAGCATCCATAGGCTGGGGCTCCCATGGCCGAGCTGGCTGCCCGGACCTTACCTGGAACTGCTGGCTGTGGGTTTTCTAATGCCTGGGCCCTCACACTGGGCCTCATAGATCTGGTTCATGGTACTGTTTCCAAGCTCGCACATCAGCTGTGGGGTGCAGTGTATGTGGATGTTAGTCCAAGTTCAAAGACCTAGATCCCACCCTGCCTCTCTGGGGCTCCAGTGGGCTTCATCTTCAGGATCCCTTTCACATACCTTTAGCAGCTCTGGCTCCCAGGAATCCAGTGTCAGGGACCGTACCTTAGAGCAGTGAACACCCAAGCTCCTGGAAAGAAAGAGGATAGAGATGGACAGAGGTATGACTCTATCCAGAGCCTCAGCCAGCCCTGTCTAGCCAGAGTCGAGAAGGACTACCTGTGGATGCCTGAGCACTCAATACAGAGCAGCACACCCAGGTTGATGCTGGCCCAGCGAGGATCTGGCTGGCCACAGTCGCCACACTGGCTGTTGCCAGCCACACTCTGAACACGCTGCAGCACGCTCTCGCCCTTGACTCCACGTTCCCGAGAGTCCGTGGTGGAATCAATGCTACTTGTTGACGGTGATGCTGTGCGGTCCAGCCTCTGGTGAATGGTGGGAGGAGCCACTCAGCCCTTCAGGAGTTTGTCTCAACTCCCCAGAAGAACCCCAGTTAAGAAGAGTCAGCATAGACTGGGGCCCCTCAAACACAATTCTGCATGCATGTACACGTGCAAACACTGCACAGGCACACACTAGCTGCACAGGCATGAACGTAGCCTACAGGATTGTTCTGGGGACACACAAATAGGCACATGTGGGAGGAGAGAAGCAGTGCACCTCACTATAGCAGCTGTCTGGACTTTCCCGGTAGGCAGAGGCAATGCTGGCCTGCACAGCTTGAACCCAAGCCTGTCTCAGCTTCTCAGAGTCAGCCTGTAGCATACAGCTCCTACAGGGAGGAGCTGGTCAGCCTGGGTAAGCAGGGCTTTCCCCGACCCTTCCCGGGACTGGGCCTTCTCACTTGGTAGGTGACACAACTTCAAAGCAGAACCTCCGTTCAATGTCCTCACACGGCTTCACAGAGCACAGACGCAGGTCGTCTACCACCACAGTCAGCGCATCCTGTCGGCGGTACAAGCTTACCACTCTCATTTATCTTAGATTCAAGCAGTGTGTTTCTAACTCCCTGCTCCCCTGACCTTTTGCACTTTGGTGCCTGTCTGGGTCCTCAGCCCTGTGCCAACATCCACTAAGGAGCCCAACCCATAGTCCATAGTCTAGATGGGAAGGAGTCTGGCCAAGGGTGGCCCTGTCCCCCAGCACACCTTGAGTTTCTTCTGGTAGACCAGCTGGCTGTTCTGAATGGAGAACCATCGTCTAGGTGAGGAAAAAGGGGAGACAAGTGGTTAGGCAGAGCTAGCTCCATGGCTACTCCGCCCTCAGCCCTGCCTGAGGGGGGGTCCTTACCGGTTCCACGTCTTGAAGGCATTGCTGGCTCTCTTAAAGAGGTAGCCCTCCATTACCACGCCACTTGGTGCATCCACATCAAACTCCACTTTTGGCTCATCGTAGGAAAAGTCCTAAGGATAGAGCTGGCCCTCGGGCAGTGCCCATCCTTGAAGGGTCCCATCCCCTCTCAGGCGTCCCCCAAACGAAAGCTAAGGTGAGGCACATGTTCGGGGAACCTCTGCCTGCCACAATTTCCTAACCAAGCAAGGCCCTTTGTCTAAAGACCCTATGGGAAGATCCCTTGTGTTCACAGCTGGTCCCGAGTACTCCGGCCCCCATGACTAGGCTTGCAGAAACAAGCAGGCTATGATCAGGAAGGAAACTGCACTCCCTGTCTGTCCCCCACCCCATCCTGAGTGTTTCATGCACTTCGCCAGCTGGGCCTTCTCCAGCTGCCTGACAGAGCTCCATTCAGAAGCCAGAGAGCCTTGGGTGTCCTGTGTGTCCTGCTGTCTGACAGGCCAGGCCAGTAGAGGGGAGAAGGCCTTACCACCTGCTCTCGGCCTGAGCAGGAGAAGGAAGACACACTGCCACCACTCCTGTAGGGGGACTGGCCAGATTCATCTTGCTGGTGCTACCAACTAGCTGGCCTACAGGCTCCTCCCAAAGGGCAGCAGGAGCACTGAGATGGGGAGGGTGTACTCAGTGCTAAAAGATCCCAAAGGAGGCATCTGAATAGCTCCATGAGTCTACCCAGAGTGCAACTCTCTTACCTGCAGCAGTGTCTGAGGCCCAAGCAGGAGGGAGGGGAAAAGAGAAGAAAACAGGAGAGCCAGTGAATGATGATGCTGCTCCCCAACACTGCCAGGCTCTTTTATCCCACCTGCAGCCAATCTCTGCCCAGAGGGAGGGGATGATGGATGGGACCACTGTCCAGCAGTCGAGCAAAGGCTCCAGAAGGAACTCATGATTAGTTATAGGGGTACCCACAGACTCTCAACCATAAACATGAGGAATTGTATTCAAGGGTCGCAGTATTAGGAAGGTTGAGAACCACTGTTCTAAGGAGTGAAGTTCCAGGACCCAGCTCTGGCCCTTCCGTTCATATATTAGGCTCACTCTATCAGAGAGTCAGCCTGCAGCATACAGCTTTGTAGGGAGGTACTGGTCAGTCTGGGTAAGCTGGGCTTTCCCCAGCTTAAAGACGGCGCCCCTCCCTCTGCTGCAGACTAAGACAGCAATTGTTACAAGGCCTACTGGGTAATAAATGGACAGTCTTGGGAAGAGGGGTGGAGTTGGTGGATGTGTCTACTGGAGACCCAGATCAGAGCTGTGGAGTGGTGATGAGGGAGTAACGCCCTTGACTGACATCCCCGCCTGTTAAGGGAGACGGGGCTTCAGGGCCTCACCCGTTGCTGAATGGCAGCATGCTTGCGTTCCATCTCACGCTTCTCCACGGCAGAGTCGATCACAAGCTGGTCCAGCTGTGGGGAGGGCATCACAGGAAGGCAGTAGACCCCTTCCCAAGACCTGAACCAGGAGCCCCCCCTGAAAGCTCAGTCCCCGAGTCACTCCTGTAGGCTCACCTCGGCTGCCAGCTTCTTCATATAGGGGTCCAGCTGGTGGAGAAGACTGTATCCCTGCTGGAAGAAACTGTACTGGGCATGCATAAAAGACAGCATCTGTGGGTGAGAGAGGAGCCCAAGTGAGGCCCGGATCCCGTCGTTCAAACCGTGCCATGGGTACCTCCCCATACAAGCACTCACAGAATCTAAGATCTCAAACTTCTTCTTGGCCTGGAGGACGTTGATCTGCCAGAGGAAGAGCAAACAGATGAGGTGTCAGAGCCCAGAAGCCCATGGTCATCTATCTGGACTGCTTATAGTTCTAAGACCCCCAGGTAGTTTTTAGGTCTCTGTATGTTATTAGCTCCATCCTCCCCTGGGTCCAAGTCTTTCCCCTTGTCTGAATATGAGGTCACATCTGGATGAAACCAAGAATCATCATCCTTGCTCATATCCCTAGAGGCTTCCTATATAAGATCAAGGCATCCACCCCCTACTGCTTACCCTGCCTCCAGGCCTTTGCAGGATATCATCCCTACCCATTGGAGAAGATACATCTCCGTTGCCCCACAGCTAACCTGGAGCACGTAGTCCAACGCCAAGTGGCGGAAGCACTTCCGGGTGAGAGTGAGGGCACCTGTGGCCTCCTCTACTTCATGGGGCCGGTGCCTTGGGGCTTGGGCATTCCTCACCAAGGACAATTCCATGTCCTCCCGCACTTTGTCAAACTGCTTCTTTGTCTCTTTGAACTTGCGCACATCCCTAAGTGCCAGCCGACGTGGGTGCCAAGAGCCAGAGGTCAGAACGAGAGTGAGTGCACAGTAGGTTTCAGACATCCTGGGATCCCCCACTGGCTCCTGAGAAGGCTCTTTTTTCTTAACTCCCTATCCTGGACTCTATCTTACTTTTTCCTCCCTCTTCTCTGTCCTAGGACCTCCAAACCTTCACAAGTTTACTCTACATCCAGACACAGCCTAGACCCCAGGCTTATCCCCGCCTCCAGACCCATGTGGCAAATGTCAGCCTAGGGTACAAGGATAAACTGCTTCCTCCACCCTGCCCCGTCTCCTAGCCTTTGCCCCTGTAGGCTGAACCTCCTGTAAGCGGGCAAAGCCCTCTCACAGCCTGAAGCCTCAGCCAAGGACCTGCTGCCCTTCTTATCCAGAAGACGGAATATGGAATTCAGCTTCCTCCATGGCGCTTGGCTATAGGGCTAGGGGCTTGGCTGGTGGCTATGGTCACTCACTCTTTGACAAAGTTGTGGAGCTGCTGCCGCACCGATCTCTGGGCCTGGTCAAACAGGATCTGGGATAGAGGCAGGGTGGGGGTTATTAGGGTCACTATTGACTGACAGGACAAAGACAAAGTCAAGTCCCCTGCCAGGTGAGAACTGGGATCCCTGCCCATCTCTTTCTGGGCCCCAGCGCCCTCTACAAAGAACACTAGCTACGAAGCTTGTCATGTACCAAGGGGGCCTCTTGGGAGCCAGGGGTAACAGCTGTAGCCACCTGCTCATCTTCCCACCTGGCTCTTCGCCAGTCTAGAGGTCAATATGATGGCAGTCAGTCCTCTAATCTCCACCCTCACCATCTGCATGGGCTACTTCAGGCCGACTGCCATCAGCAAGAAGGACTCAGTCAGAGCAGAGAGTTCCGGTAGGTCCTGGCCTGGGGAAGGTGGTAGCTGACTGCTGGGAACTGGTTTCATTTCACTCTCCATACATACCCCTGACCCACAGTGACACAGGGAGGAGGGATGAGCCAAGCCAGGGGTAGATAGACAGACTGGCAGCTGCCAGGAGGAACCATTCCAAGCTGGTTTATGTCTGAGCTTTCCCTAGTCTGGCCAAGTAGGAACCCCTGTTTAGTCTGGGACTCTTGACTCCCAGGCCATGGTTTACCCCGACTCCACTGAGACTTGGCCTGTTCTTTGTGTCTATTCACATCAGTACTGGGGCTTTAGGAGTCTACCAAGCCCTGCCTGGAAGGCAGTGAGGCTGTCACCCAGAAATAAGTTGGCCCAGGGCCAGGGGTAAGCTCTGCCCAACTTTGGAGAGAGAAGAAACTTCCAAGGTTTCCTCACCTTAAGACACTGCTGCCCTCAGGTTTGAGCTGCGTGCTGCCTCCTCTGCCCCAGGATTTAGTCTAGCCACAGCCAAAGATAGGGCAGTTCCCCCTAGAAATAGCCCTCACATTGCAGTGACTCATAGACTTGGAGTGGCTACGACTTCCTTAGATTAAAGGAGAGGAACATAGCCTTTCTCACTCAAGGCCACCAGTTCAACTCCCTAAGAGCCAGTCAACTTTGCTCTGGTCTAGGTAGGGTCTTCAGGAGAAGAAGTGAGGTGTGAACTCAGATGGAAGTAGAGACCCCACCTGCCCCTTGGAGCTCACCGTGTGATAATTGACCATCTCCTGCAGGCTGTCTCCAAACCTCTGCAGGCATTCCTGAAGAAAAGCATGGGGAAGACCATACTGAAGTGAGCAGTGGGGCTGAGGCCATACTAGGCCATATACGTAGCATCTCCTTCAAGTCCATAAAGACTCCTCCCTGCCCATGGGTTAGGGTTAGGTGTACTGAAGCAGAGTGCAGACACCCAGTGTTCCTGGTCCAGACACCCTCTGGGGGGCTTCCTCCCTCCCCCCAGCCCCACATTGGCCCCTCACCGAAATGACGGTGTCACCCTGGCACTGCAGGGACAGGTCTCGGACGCCGCTCACGAAGAGCCTGTTGGTGGTAACATACGCCTTGCCAGCTTCGATCATGCCGCTGCACAGTTTGACCAGCTGCAAATGGGACAGAGTGGGCAGGATGAGGGCCTGACAGTTTCTCTAAGCTGGTCACTCAGATTGGCCACAGGGCCAGGGCATACAGGATACACTTCCAGCCATGGGCAGCCAAAATTCAGTTCAGGTCTAGGGACAGACTATAGATCATCTGGAAGGAGAGGCGAGTGCCAGCTGAGCCTCAGCTCTGGACTGAAGCAGAGCATACAGGGCTGGAGTATGGCCCCACAGGGTCAGAGGGTCAGTCAGCACATAGCCCCTGCCTCCCCGGCTGTGACGCTTGCTCCTTTTCCCCTTCCCTTCCTTATCCTTGGCCCCTACCCCAGTCACAGCAGGCACGGCAAGGACAGCAGCTGTATTCCAACCAATAGGCATCTCCGACATAGGCAGATATATTTGGAGTCATCCCATAATTCCAGACTGGGCTTGAAGTGGGGCAATAATGCTGGGCCCTTTATGGACCACCAGGTCTGTCTCTTACCTTGTCCAGTTTAGCTTCGATCTCAACCACATCAGTTTCTACCTCATCAATGGTTGCCCTACAACAAGAATTGCGCAGTTAGGTCAACTGGAGTTTCATCTCTTGTTGCGTCTCCCCAGGAGTTTTGCTGCCAGAAGGGGGCTCCAGGAAACTGAGACTGAGAGGGGCAAGCACCCTGTCTGATGGACAGAACTGGGACCCAGGTCCAATACTTTGGAGCTACCCAGAGTCTACCAGACAGGCTGAAGCCAGCTAGCCATATCACATGGGCTATCATGTCTCTCTCTCTCTCTCTCTCACACACACACACACACACACACACACACACAC
>LOJH01018791.1:9151-30376 GCA_001685095.1 Ellobius talpinus | reverse complement strand
CCATTTATTAATTGTTGCTCTCAGTGTCTGTGCTGCTGGGGTTATATTTAGGAAATGGTCTCCTGAAGGCACCCTGATTCTATGTTCTAAACCATGTAGGTGACAAATGATGGTCGGAAGCCGACTAGTCCCCAGCACCCAGGCAGAAGACCTTTAGCACTGCTTCAGGATGGGTCTGTCTAGATGTGCTTGCCTGGCAGAGTCTTCATGGGAGCTGTTTCTTGTTCAGGAGAGTAAATGCCTTGTGGATTAAGGTTGACGCGGGTGAGCGTGTGTCTCTATTTGAGGGTCTCAGCTTTTAAACAGAGGCCCAATTTGTCAATTTTGGGTTCAGTTTACAAGCGTTCTCTCTCCTGAAGTCTAAATTTGTGTGAGCGGGGATGTACTAATGAAACATGACATTTTCGTCTCTTAATCCTACCTTCTCCAGGGAAGGGTGCTGAAAGAGTTCATAAAACTTCTCATGGTACCTGGGGAAGCGTGGCATTATAGTCATAGGCGTTTGAAAGAAACTAAAATCATTGCTGCGGATAAAAGCTAGGAGTGATTTAAACTATTATCAGCAAAAGCTTAAACAGAATACAGAATTAGGCAAGAGGACTAGAGGGCTCCCCTCCCCCAACCCCATACTTTCTAGTTTCTTGACCAGCTTATGAATGTAAGAAATTTTCATGATGACAATGTTCACATTTTAATTTTTCAGGCTAACACCAACTTGATTCAGTGTTATCCCAAGAAATCCAAAAGATCTATTTTTTAAGCATCTGAGCTTGTAGATTTAATTCAAATAAAATTTAATTGTGTCTTCATGGCATAGAAAAATTGGCAGAATTAGTACTAATGTTTTTTGCTGTTAAGTTCCAAATTAGTTGTTATTGAGCTCTTTCAAAGTCCGGGAAGAAGGCTAGTCTACGGAAAAAGACTAAGCCTGGAGGAACTGTATTTCAAAGTGAACTGAGAGAACAGGAATCCTGCAAGAGGAAACTAATTGACAAAATGTCTCATTAAAAGCAAGATTGTTCTCAGAGAGCCGAGAATACTTGGATGTAAAGTGTTTCCGACAAAGAGAATTGTTTCACGCAGTCTCCTTCTGTCTGGAAGGAGTTGAGAAAATACCCAAAGAAGGTCAGAGGTGGTGGTAGTCCCAAGCAAGGGGAGTCTCGTTTTTTCACATTAATTTCAGTACCAGAATCTTTTCTTAAAAAATTAACATTAGGATAAGATATTTCTAGCCAAACAAATACAAAGGACAGAAGTTAATCTTTCAGTCATGTCTGTGTTTTTGCTGTGCCCCTCAAACTTATGCATCTATCCCCTCATTCCCACAGCAAGTGAAGTGTCCATCACATCCTTTCATACCTGTGCGTGTCTCCCTGCAGAGCCAATGAGGACAGGGTATCTCAGCGGCTGTCAGGGCCCCCATCTTGCTTCTCTGTATTTTCTAGGCTGTAACCCTGACCCCAGGGCTTCTCCCTCCTGCCTCTCTGCAGACTCTTGAGATGACCCTTGAGAGCCACTGGGGTGAGTTAAGGAGGCTTGCCTCTCTGATTCCCTTCCACACCCCACTTTGTATAGTCTTCATTTTTGTTTATCCCAAATCCCCATCAATTGAGAGTAGTCCCTATTCAGCATCATTTTGTAAGTTAACCTTGAAGGGTTAAATCCCAGGTTCTTTTTTTTTTTTANATCAGACTCAGTAAAGGGCTCATGACCCATCCTAGAAGGCCTCTATGAAGGCTTGTTTACCACAATAAGTTGAGAGCCTAGAAATGCTGCCTGATATACACTGTGGACACAACAGAAGTATGGAACGAATGACTTGGCTAAAATTCATGAATAAGAGATCATAATGAGAAATCTGCCAGCACAGTTTCTACTCTAATAGACACACACAGGTTTCCCTCACTTTAGTCCCAGATCTCATGCAGTGTCCTGTATCTTTTTGCATTTACTGAACACTACTGTGTGTCAGTCATGATTTTCTGACATATACTCCCTGTGATCGTCATGCAACAGAACATGTAAGATCTCTTTTTAATCTGTACAGTTTTGTATGTATAACAGGCCCAAGGTCTGACTGTTTCCTTTCTCTTTCTTCCCTCTCTCTCCCTCTCTCTGTCCCTCCTCTTCCCTCCCTCCTTCCTTTCCTCTCTCCCCTCCCTTCCCCCTTCCCTCACCCATCCCTCTGTCCCTCCCTCTATCTCTTCTCCCTTCTTCCCTATTCCTTCCTTCTTTCCTTCCTTCCTTCCTTCCTTGGGCCTCACACACACCTGGTTGGTGCTCCAATACCAAGCTATATGTTGCCCTTATCTGTTTCATGTCTTGCTTCCCTGTAAATGGAGGCTGAGCTTTCCTTTTGTCCTAGATGCCTAATCACAAATAATCACACAAAAGCTTATATTAATTATAAAATGTTTTGGCCTGTAGCTCAGGCTTATTATTAACTCTTATAACTTCAGTTAACCCATTTCTATTAATCTACATTTTGCCATGTGACTTTGTGCCTTTACCTGTTCTCTAGCACATCTTGTTCCTCTGGTGGCTCTCACTTCACCCTTATCCTCTCTGTATTTTCACTTTGGCTTTTCCATCTAGCCTTGTTCTACCTTGCTAAAGGCCAAGTCAGCTTTATTATTAACCAATGAGAACAATACATATTCACAGTGTACAGAAGGATTATCCCACAGCATTTCCCCCTTTCTGTCTAATCAAAAAGGAAGGTTTTAACTTTAACATAGTAAAATTAAATATAACAAAACAGTTATCAAGTAAGAATTATAGTTACAATATCTAGCCTATTTGTATTTGACAAAATTAGAGAAATCATCTAATTATCTATCCTATCTTGGTGAGTTTAAAGTTTTATATATAATTTACCTTTTTATCATAACTAAGAAAAATTATAATTATCTAGTCTCCAACTCCATCAAAGACTTTAGAAGAAAATAATATTACCTGAGCAAGCATGAAGTGCAGGCAGACAACTTCCAAAACATGTGAGAAATGACAGAAACAGATGACTGCCTGGACTGTCACTCAAGACTTCTCTGTAATGTTGGGGCATCCTTCTTTGGCCTACAGGTCTATCAAATTTGACAGACTTTTTTTGTGAAGCAGGAAATTTTGAAGGACTGTCCTATCTTGTCTTGGCTAAGTTTGGCAGTTACCTTTCTTGTATCCTATTGGTCCAGTGTGGACAGTAACTGTCAGTAGTTGAGATAATGACAGTTTTTTTTCCATATGGCTAGATTTTGTCATAAAGAAATTAAACTCAATATGGAGTTCTTTGATGTCTATCATCTTCTCTGGAGTACATTATTAAAATATTTTAAGTGCCATATTTTGTAGGTCTTTGAAATGTTTAAAGAATACCTATCTGAAATATATCTTTGTATATCTAGAAAACCTAACTAACATGTCTATAAGTTTTACTATTATAAATGACTAACTGTATCTTTGTAATTTTGTATTTCTTAATTATACTTTACATTTTTAATTGAGCTGTATAAACACAATACCTTAAACAAGAGTAGAAATATGCATACAGTATAACAAAATTAACCTGAAATTTATATCAATAAACTAAAATTTATACCAATGTAAATATTTTAAGATGAGCAGTTGTTTTCTGGATAAAAGTAGATTCAATAATATCCCCCATCATTTCTATATCATATCTTACTTTTTTTTAGAGACGGATTGACTATGACCAATAACAACTTGTAACCAACTCTCCTTAAATGACAATAAACATTTATAATCAAATTTTTGGGAATGTGGACATAGTTTTCTAGACTACTTTCTGTTGATTGGTGGGTGCTAGTGATCTTTGAGGGACACTGAGGAAATCAGAATAGTTGTCAAGTGTTGGTTGGAATATTCTGTGAGTCTGGATCACCTAAGTAAGCAGCCTTGAAGCTGTTCTGGATGCAGAACTCAGAGGAAACTACAACAGAGGTTCTCTGAAATGTTGGATCATCTGGGCCACCCATTTCCATCAGGGATTTTTCAGGGGTCTTCTTCAATCAAACTTGATTTTTCTTTACCCAGAATGAATCTAGGGCCTCTTGTTTCCTGTGGAAATAAAAGCAGAATCTCTTTTCCAAAGTGACATATCTTTTGACTTAAATTTTGAAGTCAAGATATTTTTAGAATATGTAGATTATTTACAATCAAATGTCTCTAAGCAGTTACCTCATTACAGTAAATAAATCCAACAGAAACACAATAATATACATAATCAAACTCTCTGTATATTTTCATCTTTATGTGGATTATTATATTTTTTATTACTCTATCCCCTTTTTAAGGATTTTATTTTACTTTAAATCATTTTTTAAATATATATCTATTTCTGTCCTTTCTCTTCTCTCTCCCTAGCCTATGCACATTTTCAAACATGCTGCAACCCATTTAGAAGCCTTTTTTTTGTCTGAATCTGTCCTTAATGTATATCTCTAAGCCTTTTTGTCTGTATGAACAAAATCCCTAAATCTGCTATACAGTGCACAGTTGTACTCTCAAGGCCACAGCAGAGGCTGGGAGAAGCCTTTTGGTACTGCAGTCCGTGAGAAACTGCAGGAGTCCGCCATGCTGCAGCTCAAGACTGCCATGGCCAGGGGATGCAGTTCTGTACTGTAGCCCACATGAGAGACATCAACTATGAAGCCACTCTTGGTTCTGTTTTTGTGTGTTTAGAACCCTTTAAAAAAACTTTTCTCAGGCTTCATGTGGATGTATGTGCACCATGTTGGAGTGCCATATATAAACAGAGGCAGAACTTTTCTTTTGTCCCATCCACCTGGTCCCAAATAATCACAGAAAAGCTATTATTAATTATAAAATATTCGGCCTATAGCTCAGGCTTATTATTAACTAGCTTTTAAAACTTCAGTCAACCCATTTCTATGAATCTACATTTTGACACATGGCTTCATGGCTTTACTTGTTCTCTAGCACATCTTGTTTCTCTGGTGGTTGGCTGGAATCTCTCTTTTACTCCACCCTTTTCCTCCATGTATTTTTTTTTTACTTTCCCACCTAACCTTATTCTGCTTTGCTATAAGCCAAATAAGCTTTATTATTAACCAATGAGAGCAATACATATTCAGAGTGTAATGAAAGATTATCCCATAGCACCTTCCCTCCTTCTTTCTTTCATTCTGAAGAGGTCTTATGAAGTCCCAGCTGGCCTTAAATTCCTCATCCTCCTGTGTCCACCTTCTGAGTTCTGTGATTACAGGTGTACACCCCCCAGACCTTGCTGTCTTTCTATGCTGGAGATAGAATGCAGGGCCTTTCTTACACTCGCCAGGTGCTCTATCATTGAGCTATATCACAGCCCCTATCTGCTTCATTTCCTGTCTGATTGGCCAAAGTTTTTTTTTGTCTCCCTGCTTCTGAATTAGTTAAGTGTGTTTTTCTTGTTAGTCATAGCGTATAGCAATCCCTTTCCTGTCCCAGCTCCTCAGTGTGATGGGCAGACACTCCTAAAAGCTACCAGCCATGATGAGGCTGCAATCTTCATTTGTCTGAAGGTTAGTACTGTGGTGACCCTCCCCATTAGGAAGAGAGCCAAAATCTTTGAAGTAGGTTGGAGAAAGTTTCCAACAGAGCAGAGAGTGGTGGTTAGGGCAGCAGATGGATGCATTTCACTTGAGTGGTGGTCATGATAGCTCTCAGTGCAAAATTAAATGCAACAGATGAGGGGTTTGGGTATCTTGGTAACCACCTATAATCTCACTAGTTGGGTGTTGAAGTCAGGAAGATCAGAATTTCATGATCATCTTCAACTCCACAGCAAGTTGAGAGTTTCCAGGCAGGCTAAGCTACATGGAACTCTGTCTCAGACAACAAACAACCTGGGATGAAGAAGTGGTAACTCAGGTGACAATGCAAGGATAAGTCTTGGCTTATGCTGTCAACTTGACACAGCCTAGAGAAGTCCCAGTTAAGAAACTGCCCAAATTGGTTTGGCCTATGGCCATGTCTGTGACAGACTGTCTTAACTGAGGATCAATGTGGGATAGCCCAGCTCATTGTGGGCAGAACTATCCCTAGACAGGTGGTCTTTGAATATATATGAGAAAGCTATCTGAGCAGGAGCCTGGGAGCAAGCCAGCAAAGTGCTCCTCCATGGTTTCAGCTTCAAGCCCCTGCTTGGTTTCCTGCTGTGGTTCCCTTAAGGATAAGCTATTTATTACCTGGAAGTGTAAGCTGAAATAAACACTCTCCTTGCTCAAGTTACTTTGGGTCATGTTTTTTTTTCTTTTATCATAGTATCAGTAAGAAAAATAAACCAAGCCTTTCTCTATGGAAATCTTCATACAGCATAGTGACCGGGGCTTTAGTATAGGCCAGCACCATCTGTAGTAGCCCCTGTTGGTGTAAATCACAGACTTGTGCTACAGTCAGCTGTCAGGAATAGTTGCCATAGTCACTTCTGAAGTTTAAGTATGTCTTAAGGGACAAACAATAGCACTGCGTTGTAGAAAAAGTATGCGAGGGTTCGGGAAATGGCTCAGGTGATATAAAGTGCTTGCTGTATAAGCATGAGGACCTGAGTTCAGTCCCCAGAACCCGTGTGAAAAAAACAAGAAAGCCAGGTGAAATCATGACCAATCATAACAGCAGTGCTGGGGAGACAGAGACAGGAACATCCTGGGGCTCGCTGGCCTACTTACTAAGTTTACTAAGTTAGCCTACTTAGTGAGCTCCAGGGGAGTGGGAAACCCTGTCTCAACAAACAAGGTAGATGGATCTTGAGGAATGAGACCAGGGGTTGACCTCTGATCCCCACATGTATGAGCCTCCATGAACATATATAGACAAATACAGACTACCCCCCACACATACACACCACAATTTGGCACTGAGAAACTTGTAGAGTTTAATCTTGTCCCTCTTACCCTGTCTTCACTGTTAAGGTCTCTCTATCACAGCCCTTATCATACTTTGCCTGGAATTATGGTCCCTTACTTTTTCTTTCTTGCTAGATCATGAGTCCCAGGAGGCAAAACAGACATTTTCTTGATTCCCTAGCCATATCTCTCCGCACATAATAGGCCCCAGATAAGCATTTGTAGATTTGCATAGAATTAAAGTTTGATACCTGCAAGAGTTGAGTGAGCCAGATAACTCAAATTAGAGACAGAGGAATCCAATTAGAACCTACACTTACTGGTGGACGCTCTGAATCTCAAATTAAGAACTGCCCTTGGTTCTTCTGAGTAGAAGAGTTCTGTGTGCAGAGAACCACACTGCTCCATCTCATTTTGGAGGAGGAAGATTCACAACGATCAGTGACCAGTACTGGGGAGAGACTCTGAATAGCCCAGGCTGGAGCTATCTCTCTGCCTTGTGGCTGCTGAGACCCCCCTACTTCATAGAGGGGAGGCAGTTCTCCCCTTGGGATATGAGTGATTATATCGACTCTCTCCTCAGCAGCACAATCTACTTCTCTACATCTCCCTGGATGCTTTCAGTTCTGACCTCTGCTGTCTCTAGTTCATCCACCTAATGTTTGAAATTTCTCCCCTCTATCATTTTGTTGTTGTTGTTTAGGGTACTGATGCTGTTCTTATCCTTTATGTGAGAATCGTGTCTTCAAGGACTATTTATGTGTGAGTAAAGTGTGGGCTTTGAGTCCAATACACCCATCATTTGATGTGGGTGCTGGGAACTGAGCTTGAGTCCTCTACAAGAGCATCAAGTGCTTTTACCTGCTGAGCCATTTCTCCATTTCTTTTAATCTTAACAGTGATTTAGAATAACAGAAGGTCTTAATTTTTATGAAGTCCAGTTTAGCAGTTTGTTCTGTTAAGGACTGGGTGTTTAGCGTTGCACTGAAGAAATATTCAAGGTCATGGGGGTTTTTAGTGATTATCTTCCAGAAGATTTATAGCTTTGCATTTGGACCAATCAATTTGTCTTAATTATTTTGTATGAGCCAGGGTATAGATAAAAGTTATTTTTATTGATCTATCGATGAGTTGATTGCAGGCGGTGTAATGGTTTCGTGGTGAAAGGGTGTCCTGGCGATTGGAGGGCCAAGAACACTGCAAAGATCACACCACACAATAGACCCCACACAAGAGATTTATTGGGGGGCATGAAAGGCTGCCCCTGAGTGGGGATGAGAAAGAGAGAGAGAGAGAGAGAGAGAGAGAGAGAGAGAGAGAGAAGGAAACATGTCACATTGGCCTTTAGTAATGTTGAAGATCAAAGGTGGGGGTGGTGGATGGGGAGTCCCTGGCTCTGGAATGTGGGTGGTTCTAACAGATGGATCTCTCTTGTTCTAGCACATTTTCTGAAAAGGCTATTCTTTACCCAAGGAATTAGCTTTGTGCTTTTGTCAGAGCTTGAGTCTCTAGCCAGAGTACCTCTGGCTTAGCAGAGAAAGCATTTCTACAGATTTGTTCTAACACACACACAATGGGAATTCTGGGAAATCTTGTTCCTGTTAGCTTTATCAGAGCCATGGAAAAATGTAAGGCTTGCAAATAGTAATATGAAGGATGCTTATTAAAGGAAGATATTTGAATCTTGTAATGGTTAATCTTGCCTATCAACTTGCCTGAATCTAGAGTCAGTTAAAGGCAAGCCACCAGGTGTTTACACTTGATCAGATTGTTTAAACTGAGAACAGCCACCCTCAAATAAAATCAGCAGAACCTTTGGGTGGCAGCCCAGATAAAAAGCAGTAGGAAAAGTCAAGATATTGCCTTTTGCCTGGCTGTCTTCACTCTCAATGGCAAGTCCGACTAGTCTGCTGCTGCAGCTGCTGCATTTCCTTACTGATATCAAGACCCAGCTAATGACTTGCAGCATGGGTCCCCAGGGATCCTCTGGGCCTTAGTGCCAGGGTGGGACCACTGTGGCATTTAGCTTTGTGGACCCAGAATCTAACCAGGTTCTTGGCTTCTCTGGGTGAGACAGTTATTTTTGAAATACCCAGACTGTATTGTGTAAGCTACTCAATCCCCTTCTACTGTATATTCAGTCTATCAGTTCCTCTCCTGTAAAGAATCCCGACTAATACAAATCTTAACAGAAATAAACATTCTTCTGATTTAGCTTCCTCTATTTCACTTCCATCTTTCCAGAGCAGGTCTTGAGCTGCAGTTCCATTGACTGGGGCAGAGGAAAAGAATGCATTGTTAGAATGGGACATGGGGTCCTTCAGTAGATAGAGTGGACGTTGAAGAGCTGAATATGCAGTTAAATACAAGGGCCTTGTGGAAATGGATAGTGTGGGGGAGGAAGGACTGACACACGGGAAGAACTTAGATCGCACTCTGCTTGCAACACCAGGTTTTGGACCTTTCTCTTCCACCTCTTGGAAAGCTCTTGATGGCTCTGTGATCGGAACTCAGCCCTGCTCTTCAGAAGTCCCACCCTGCCACAGAGAAGTCAGCCTGGGACACGTGGGGGGATGTGGCAGGCCTTGGAAGAAGTCACCTTCCCTGTGATGGTAGGGTGTTGAAAGAGGAGACCAGGAAAACATCAAAATCCTCCCTCCTCTTTAGGAGAAGTTTTTCTTAGTATATATAATTAATTATTATGCATATAATATATAATTATATATAATAATGTATGATATAATTATTATACATAATTATGGGCTTCATTTTGGCATTTTTATACACACATATAATGTGTCTTGATCATTTTTATCTCCTTGTTACCATCTCTTGTCTGCTACCATGTCTTTTGTGTGTGTGACTGAATGAGTTCCATTAGGGTTGCTTATAGGCACATGGGTGAGAGGTTCTTTACAGGAATGTGGGCACCTCACCAACGGCTACACCACTGAAGAAAAATATTCTTCCTCCTCTAGATGTCATTAACAGCCTGTAGCTCCTCAGCTTGTTCCAAATATCAGTTCCTTCTGGAACTGCCTGGTCTCTGGCAAGTGTGTAGAGTATTTGAGATAAGATGGTAGCAGGCCAGATTGAGTGCTGTCAGGCCTAGCCGCAGGGGACAACATACTGTCCAGCCCTTCTTGATGCCGTCCCATGGCAGGCTATGGAATGCTGCGTGGATCCTGCCCTTTCCCTGTGCACTTCCTCTGTTCTGAATGACTAAGGCAGAAATACAGCATGGGCTTGGCTGGCTGAGCCCCTAGGGAAGTCAACTGTAGAAGAGAAGTGGGGGGAAGGTCCAGGTAAGTCCATCCCTGGGGGAGCTGGTGCAGGGTGAGAGGGTGAGCTCTCAGGCTGGTAGGGAAGCTGTGTGGGCAGAAGGATTTTTTTTGGTGCCTCTTCAGTCCTATCAGTGAGGCATCTAATTATGCCACTTACCAGAGGCCATAATTATTAAAATATCCCAAATTGTGATACTAATAGCAAATTTGCTAAATGGAAATGAATTTTTAATATCATAATTTGCCTTTTCCTTTTTATCTTGATTCATTTTCTCTGTCAATGTCACTTCATTAAGGGCAAGTGAAACATAGAGAACCTTCGTGCCCTTTCTGCTTACGATATGTTTAGTTAGGTTTTAGACTGTCTTTGAGTTTTCCAGGACCTGCCAAAGGCATCACGCTTAGTGGGCCCATGCTCATGTGTTCTGGGGACATGGACCTCATGTCCAAGAATCACTTCTCCTTAGCAGAGAGGTCCGCTCCTGATGCAACTCTACAACACCCTGC
This sequence comes from Ellobius talpinus, assembly GCA_001685095.1. Classification (NCBI taxonomy): domain Eukaryota; kingdom Metazoa; phylum Chordata; class Mammalia; order Rodentia; family Cricetidae; genus Ellobius; species Ellobius talpinus. Next base: position 19,725 of record LOJH01018791.1, on the reverse strand, counting down.
CATTTAATGTGATCTAAAAGAGACCCCACTATCCCTAGGTCAAACTAGTTGATAGTCTCTTGTAAAGTCATGTGGGCAGCATGAACCTGATAGCTACCAGAGTGTTATGCTCAGTGGCTCAGACTTTCAGCCCTTCCGTGTGTTTAGGAAGTCTCAGATCCACAGACTGGTTCGCTCCTGTATTTCACTGAGCCTGGGGGAACTGGAGCTGTGTGTCCCAAGGCAGATGTTGCTTCTCCACTATAAAGTAGCCTGTCCACAGGTGTGCATGTCAGCATTAAATGTAACTAGTCTGCATTGTGCCTTACATGGAGTCCAGGGAATAGGAGCTTGATGTCACACCGCCCTGGAATTGTCAGTTGTCACTATCAAGTTGACTAAGAGATGCACCCCTGGGTGTGACTGTGTGCTCAGCTGAGGAGGGAAGACCTACCCTGAATGAATTGGAAAGGGAAAAAGAGAAAGACAGCTGAGCACCAGCATCCATCTCTCTCTGCTTCCTGACTGTGGACCCAATGTGACCAGGTCTTCCCCGCCAAGGTGGACTGTACCCTCTCAAACTGTGAGCCAAACAAATCCTCCACCATTAAGTTGCTTTGTCTGGTATCTGGTCACAGCCATACTTAGCTAGTATATACCTGACCTTCTGTCTCTTGAAACCAACCATCCTCCCCTGAAGATGAGTGGCCTCCCAAAGGTGCCTCAGGGACAGAACATCCTTTTAAAGAGGGAGCCAACAGAGCTCAATCAACAGCCAGAGAGTGGAGTGTAAAGGAAGGACAGAATTGGAGAGAACAGTTCTTGATCTGAGGAACTGGATGCACAGTGCTGCCTCTCTGAGGTGGAGATAGTTGGGGAGGGACCATTTGGTCAAAGACCAGGACTTTGGATTTTGATGTTCTCTGTTTGCAGTGGCAGGTGAAGTTATTTCATAGGCAGATGGTCTGGGGGCTTGGAACCCAGAGGTGTGAATTTAGGAAACATTAATGTTTTGCTATTGTTTATAGCTAGGAGACCAGAGTAGAATGTAGTTGAGGTATCAGGAAACTGGAGTTCTTTAAAGATGAATTCATCCTGGGGCTGGAGAGATAGCTCAGTGGTTAAGAGCACTTGCTGCTCTTGCAGAGGACTCATCTTCATTCACTGCACCCACATCAAGTGGCTCACAGCCATCTGTAATTCTAGTTCAGGTGATCCAGGCACTTGCATGGAAATACACATACCCTTCCATAAACATAATATAAAAAATCATAAAATATGCTCAAGTTAAAGGTCATCCTCATATCATCCATCCATCCATGCATCATCCATCCACAATCATCTATCTATTCACCCACCCACCCATCATCTATTTATTCATCCACCCACACACCATCCATCTACCCACCCACATTTCATCCATCCATCTCTCCATCCATCCATCCACCTACACATCATCTATCCACCCACCCATCTGGATTCTTTTCCAATATCAGAACAAATTAATTTCTATCCTGTTTCTTTTCCCCACTGTATATTTTATATCTGGATAAAGGAGGGAAGGTTTTCAGGATCGAGAGGGGGATTTAATACAGAATGGCTCCAAAATTGGAATCAAACTGTGGTTCCTACTTGAGGCCCTTTTAGATTAAGCATCCAGGAGTTGATGTTGCCTGGGAATGTTCTTGTGAGCATGCGTGAAAGGGAAACACAGCCTCTAAGCTTCCAGGGTTCTAGAAATAGACTTTCATTTTTTTAAAAACTGTGAACAGTTGAGAAAAAGCTTTTTAACGTTTTAAATACCCTTTAACCACAGATATTTATTTCTGTGAACTGATTTACATATAATTAGAATACCTACAGGTTCTAAGGGGGGAAATACATCCTTTTTCTGAGCTATAGAAATCCAATGTTGGAGGCTTTTCAGGGAATAGGGAATAATAAAACAGGAGAAAAATATCAGAGTTCAATTTCTCTTATAATTCACCAATATTTTCAAGGTTCCCAAATAGATTTCTTAAAAGTAGTTATGGGATGAAGTAGTTCTGTATTTTCCATCAAGTTTTTTCTAATTAAAGCTGAATTTGGAAAAGAAAAAGAAAGTGCCTTGCACCCTGAATGGTTCTTTACGTCCAAGATGCTGTAATGTGAATATCTTAATGGTATAATATGATATCTGAGCCGCTAGGCAGGCTCCTGAACTGGGGAGTAGAAGCTGTTTCTTTGGTAATTATGCTTTGTTGTTTTGTTTTTAATTAGAGAATTAAAAGATGTGGGGAAATGCTTCCATGTTTGACCTTTCTAGGAAGACTTTGATTAGTATGAGCCCAATGAGATTAGGGCCTCAGCTAATGGGTATTTTAGCTGCCCAGCTTCACCAGCCCCTGAGTGGGACATACATGGGATGTTATGCTGGTTTCAACCATGGGTGCTCCAGACAGGTACTTGAGCAAAGGGCTCTATGAGGCAGGACTGGACCCAACCATATGGGCTGCCCTACAGTTGGGCATTTTCATTTCTAGAATGCAGAGGAGGAGAGGTACCATTGTCTCTTCTATTAGGCATCCCCAGTGTACCAAGTGTCCCTGGGTTCAGCACATCCAACCCTGGCTTTTGTTTCCAGGACAAATTGGATGTCCTATAGGTGCTTTCTACCTTTTTTCCCCTACAGACAAGAATCTTTCACTGGCTTAGAGCTCACCCAGAGGACTAGACTGACTGGCCAACAAGCCCCAGGGATCTGTCTCTTCTCTTCTCAGAACTGGAAGTATAAAGTCATGTCTTCCTCTGCTAGTTCCCCACCCTTCCTCTAACATAAATTCTGGAGATTGAAGTTAGGTTCTTGTGATTGCAAGGCAATCATCTTATCAACTGAGTAGGCCCCCAGCCTCCAACTTCTTTATTTCCTCTCTTCTTCCTGTTTTTACAGGAGAGAATGGACCGGGTTGCTTCCTATGTCACTGTGGGATGTGGCATAAGAGCCCCAGTGAAGCTTGATTCTTTTGTTAGGCTAAGAGACAGGGATTGCAGGACTTGGCTGTTAGAGCAGCAGAGTGAAACATTTTCCTTATTAGTACAACTCCTCTTCCAATGTCATTCCTGTACTTCATGGGGAATTTAGACACTGGCATGGTTCTCTCTGGAAAGATACAACTTCAAGAAGAGCCTTATATTGCTTTGGTTGGGGCCACTGTTGTATTTTTCTGTCCTGACAGCCAGCTCTCAAATAATCACACAGAGACTTCTTACTAATTATGAAAGCTCGGCCTATAGCTTACACTTATTCCTGACTAGCTTTTATAACTTAAATTAACCCATATTTTTTATTAGTCTATGTTCTACTATGTGACTTTTACCTCTATCCCATTGTGTGTGTTTGACTTGTTTGGCATCTGTCTGGTGTCTCCACCATTCTTCTTCCCACTGTTCTCTCTGCCCTGAAAATATTGCCCAGCTACTGGCCATTTATCTTTTTATTAAACCAACCACAGTGAGATTCTTCCCACAGTGTAAGGGAATATTCTACAACAGGCCATCACAGACCTGCTTTGGGGATGGAAACTTTCTGAGTGATGGTAATCAGCTTGGGGCTTGGAGTCAACTTCTCAGCTCTGGCCCTGGTGGACATGTGGACATGCGGGTGTGGTTCTATTTTTCATTTTCCAAGATATGTAGGAAATGAAATTGTTCTCACATTTTCATCAAGGACACGTGATCTTCAGTAGGAAGAGCAGCCTTCCCTATAACGTCGTGTGGTGGGTCATCGCTCATCTACCTTTGGAGTGATTCATGGCTCTCTAAGGTAATAAAATACCTTGCTGAAATACAAAGATCTGTCCAAGCAAATAAAAACCTGACAGAGTTACTGTATGGTGTGTTCTAGGGAGCTGTAACTATGATAGCTAGTTCAATGAGAACTAAGTGGGAAATCCAAATACTGGCCAAGCTGCAAAGGAAAAATGAATCTCCACTGGGGAAGTTTATGCCAGGCAGTGCTCAAGGCTCATAAACTATATGGACTTTCAGTGTGAGGGGACTTGAGATGGGCAAGAAGGCTAGCTTCTTGGCATGGATACACCAGTGCTGCCAAACTCCTGGCCTCAGGTTCTCCATTGTCTACATCTCCAGTGACCTAGTATCAGGCTCTTGGGTTCCCCCCCTTTCTCTCTCCTTCTCTCTGTCATAGCCCAGGCTGACCTTGAACTGCTAATCCCCTTGCCTCCATCTCCCAAGTACTGAGATTAGACATAGGCTACCAGGATCAGTTTAGACCACGTCCCTTACAGAAGCTTTTCATTTGGCTGAGAATGTGAAATTTGTTTGGGGACAACATAAACTAATGAAGAGTTAATGAGTTTAGGATAAACTAATGGAATTAAAAAAATAAGAGAACGGAAACACAGGGACCCTCATCTGAACTTATTCTGTTAGGGTAGGGTGGAGACCCTTATCCGGGTCCTCTTAACAGCTAGACAGTTGATCTATGGTCAGATCTTTCCAATGTCTGGGAACGTTGCTTGTCCAGGGAAGTCTACGGGGGCAGTTTCTGTGTTGAGATGAAATCAACTTTCAGCTATAGATACAACCCCACCCTTGACTCCTGTTTGGCAAATCTGGTCAACAGCCCCCTGGGATTTTTTTTCAAAGCACTCCAGTCTTGTGCCCCACACATGCACACAACTCTTCACAACTTCTCTTCAGGCTGAGCACCCTAGCTTTACTCAGAAACAAAGTTTGGCTTGCCTCCCTGACCTTCCATGTGGCCTCCTACCTTCTCATTGTCCAAGGCCCAAAGGTGAGGTCCTTGCTGTTACATTCACATGGTAGCCAGGTGAATTCACAAATGCTCTACCAGCTTGAAACTGGCAGAAGACGGCTTCTGGCTTAAGCAGTCCATTCTTTGCTGGGTGTGGTGGCACAGATCTGTCTATGATCTCAGCACTGGAGAAGCTGAGGCAGAAGCATCTCAAGTTCAAGTTAACCCAGCAAGCTCTTGCCACAAAACAAAGCCCACAAAACAAAAACAATCCCTCCCTCCAATTCCTCTCTCTCACAATGATATCACTAGAAAATACCCCCTTTCTATATCATTCAACTATGACAGAAAGGTTGCCATGGTTACAAAAGCATGTTGGTAGCCTGTATACACAAAGCACACTTTGCTTATGTATTCAACACAAAAGTCATGTTCTTCTCCCAAATTAAGAGTCTGTTGGTCCCCGAGGCAGGGGCAGGCCAATGTCTGTGAGTTGGAGCCAACCTGGTCTACAAGAGCTAGTTTCAGGACAGCTAGAGGTGTTATACAGAGAAATTCTGTCTCGAGGGGAAAAAAAAACAGAAAAAAAGTGTCTGCTGGTCGACTGACAGAAGTTTGAGTGGCCCTGTGAGAGGTTACCTGTGAAGAAAGTCTTGCTGGCCTCTTTAAAATTGTATTTTTAAAGACTTACTTTTATTATTTTGCAAGTGTGTGTGTGTGTGTGTGTGTGTCCACACGTGTGCACCTGTGAGGGCCAGAAGTGGGTAGTGGATCTTCTAGAAAGAGTTATAGCTGGTTGTGAGCCTTACATGAGTGCTGAGAACCAAACTTGGGACCTCTGGAAGAGCAAGAAGTGTTCTTAACCCCTGAGCTACATCTCTCCAGCCCCCCAAAAATACTTTTAAATAGTTAACAATTCATAAATAGTTATAAAACCCTGGGTCTCTTTCTTCATGAGGCTGCTGTCAGTGATGGTATCTTACACAACCAGAACGTATTCTGTCAGAAGCAGGAAACTGGTAGCAGGGCAAGACTTCTAAAATACTTTCAGGCTTTATTTGAATTTCACAAGGGTTTTTTTTGTTTACTCCCACCCCCCATTTTTCAAGACAGGGTTTCTCTGTGTAGCCCTGGTTGTCCTGGAACTAGCTCTTGTAGACCAGGCTGATCTCCAACTCACAGAGATCCACCTGCCTCTGCCTCATGAGTGCTGGGATTAAAGGCGTGTGCCACCACTGTCCAGCTGTTTGTTTACTTTTTATTGTAGTGAATATTGTCCTCAGGACCTCCCACATGTTAGGGAAAGCACTCTATCAATGGTCTTCATCCCCAGCCCTCTTGTTACTTCTTTTGAAACATGGTCTCACAAAGTTACCTAGGTAAACCTTGAACTTGTGATCCTTTTATGTCAGCCTCTTAAGTAAGCTAGGATTATAGGCCTGTGACATCAGGCCTGGCTCCCAAGATTTATAATATGCATCCTCTATGTGTATATACATACATGCATAGATGTCACCCTATTCTCTGTGTATATCTCTATGTATATATACATACATTCTCTGTGTATATCTCTATGTGTATATACATACAGTCTCTGTGTTTATCTCTAGGTGTATATACATACATTCTCTGTGTATATCTCTGTGTGTATATACATACATGCGTAGATGCCACCCCATTCTCTTTGTATATTTCTATGTGTATATACATACATTCTCTGTGTATATCTCTGTGTATATATACATACATGCATAGATGTCACCCCATTTGCAGCGCAGAGCTCTATCACCAACATGATAGCTCTTATGCCAATCCCTTGGCTCTCCAACCCGTGCCCGACAAACACTATCATTGTGCTACGGTCTACATGCCTGTGATTGACCTTTTACATTCAGTGGAATGCCAATGCAATAGATATATTCTGCTTGCATGTTCTCATGAGCTTAAAGTATTGGACAATTTCTATTTGAAACTTGAACAATGTGTCAAAGGCTCCTCAGTACATACAGTTAAATAAGTAAACCATTGACTGACAGATAGAAGAATGAATTGTGCGCATGGCCAGCATGTGGATTGGCCCCCAGGAAGCTCTCAACCACCTCCCAGCATCTGAGCTGACCCAGTGGACTCTAGGGCTGGGAATGGGACACATCTGACTTCCTGATTTTTTTCTTCTAACCACCTGTGTGCTGTAAACACTGACCGGAGTCTGGCGATATGGCTCAGTGAGCAAAGGTGATCACTGCCAAAACTGATCTCTGGGACCCACGGAGTGGAAAGAACCGAATCCCACAAGTTGTCCTCTGACCTTCACATGGGTGCCACCCCTCAGTAAATATGTATTTTAAAAATAAATACTAGTGTGTTGTCCTAGCATCTTCAAATGGCAGGAATGAAGACCAGGAGGGTCTCATCTTGTCCAAGTATAGACTGTCTTCAGGGAAGCATTTTAGTAGTGGCAATGGGGTGTCACATTTCCAACTTCCTCCTGCATTTGCCTTCAAGGGGAGGAAGGCTGTGAGAATTTCAGTTCCATTCAGTTCCTGTTAACTCACAGGTGATTAATCCCAAAGTGGAAATATCCACTATACTTTAGTAAATATTAATGTTTTTTATTGAGCACTTCAGCTGTATATGGGAAAAGGAGATGTTTAAAATTGATAATTAGGTAGAAAAGATTGGAATCTCACATTTAGAGATGGAAATGATCTTATCTGTTTCTATGTTTATGACACTATTCTAGGCAGAGCGTTTGAATCTTGCTTTCCACACCCCTTCAGTGATCTAGGAAGCTTAATACAATGGGACATTTCTCTTCATCTTTCTCCTTCCTCTCTTTCTTGATGGGGTCTCATGTATTCTGTGCTGACCTTGAACTTGTCTATGTGGATGAGGATAGTCTTAGACTATAGTCCTTAATATCTGTCCTCCACCTCCTGAGAACTGGCATTACAGGCAAGCATCACCACACCCCATTCATGCCCTGCTGCAGAGAGAGCCCTGAGAGGCCTACATGATGGCAAATATCCTAGCAACTGAGCTTCATCCCCAGCTCAGAGAACAGAAATTTCTGAAAACCAAACCTCAAGGAGTAAAAATTTATTGGCCACGCATCAGCTAATTAGTGGCAGAGTTTAAACAAAGTAAACTCTTTGTTGATTGCACTTGTAATCAAACACACATGGATATGGTTGGATACTGGTAACTAATTCATTTAATTCAACAGACATTAATTGAATGCTTACTTTGTACTTCTCTGATAGGCATTCAAGAATTATTTGGTGAATAAATATTGAATGGACGGATGAATGGGCAGATGGATGGATGAATGAATAAGGGAACAAATTTAAGTTGTCAAAAATGTGACCAGATGATTTGGACTCATAAACAAACCTATAAGGATAAGACAAAAATCCACAAAGAGTCTGTTCTAGTTTCTTAAATATAAAATGATCTTTATGACTAAGAACTTTGTATATTCTTCAAGCCAAATTTAGAAATGAGCGTTGAATACTGTAGGCTGGGTATTATATAGCTCTTGGAAACCGTGCTTGGTATAATTCTCCATGTTTTGACCAACTATAGATAACTCCTCTCTGAAACATACTTTTAACCAGAGAAAACAGCAGTATTATCTCCCTTGCGAGCACTACCAGCCTACCGAATGGCAATGCTAATGCTAGCATTAATATGCACGATGATGTTAATTCTAACATGACTTAAGCGACTCCCTTTCAAAGTCCTTATTGAATCCCAGGCTCTGTTTCACACACATGGCATGGCATGGCATCATTTAGTTCTCACTACCACCCTGAGAGTTATCACATGTCTTTAAAGATGGGGAAACTGTGGCTTGGGAGCTTCCATAGTTTTCCCAAGGTCATGACAATGACAAGTGACGAAATCGACGTGAGCACAGGGACTTAGCTTCTTGGAAGCACACACAACTGGTTTTATTCTCCAAAGATTTGCTCCCTAGTCTTTCCAAATTAGTGTACATGATCCTGTGGAAATGAAGATGAAGACACTGAGCAGACATGACACCATGACACTTAGGCTCAGAGCAAAGGTGATGGCCTCAGGAAGCAACAATTACTCGCTGTGGTGCTAGTTTAGAGTTACCCACTGGCTCAAGCTGAGGAGACAGGGAAGGGAAGGACCATGTAAATCCCATGCTGGGCTATCAGAGAGCCCAGGCTGGCCCCTTGCTTTGGCCACACCTGTGGCATTTTCATGTAACCTTTAGAATGCAGAGAGCCAGTGTCCAGCAGGAAGATAGCAGTGGAGCCCACTTTCTGTCATGGTGCTGGTGGCGGGGTCATGCCCCTTATCTTAGCTGAGATATCAGTTTATACAGAAGAGTTACCTGGTCCCCACAGACAGGTTGAGCATCTCTTGCTGAATGCTCCCAAGATTCCCCATACTTTTACATTCCATGGTGGTGCTTCTGAACCTACTCACTTGACTGGGAATTTGAGAAACACACAGAACCCTGTGGCTCAGCTCTTTGTCCCCAGCTCTAAAAAGAGGGCTTTGAACACAGTGACCATTCATAAGTCATCATCAAATATTTGGAATATTGTCTCAGCCGAGAGCAGAAAAAAAGTCTTGGGACACTATGACAGGCATCAAGGAGACCTAGAGTTTTCTCACTGTTTGAATTTGGTCATGTTATAAATGCAAGATCTTGGCTCCCTTCCCTCAGATCCCAACTCCTTCCTTTTGTCAATTATCCATCTTTCTATTCCTCATTAGCCTTTTGTTTCTTCATTTATTTCCTTCCCTCCACTCTTCCATTTGTCTCTTTAGTTTAGTTTTGTCTTTACCTCTGGAATGTGTGTGTGTGTGTGTGTGTGGTGTGTGTCTATCTGTCTGTCTGTCTATGTGCATACATGCATCCTTGCCATTATATGAAGCTAGAGGATGATATAAAGCTGTCTTCCTCAATTACATCTCTACCATATATATTTTTTTAAAGTTTTATTTATTTTTATGTGTATGAATATGTTATTTGCATGAAGGTGGACCATGTGATGTCATACCTATAGAGACCAGAAGAGACACCAGATCCCCTGAAATTGGAGTTAGAGGTAGTTGTGAGCCACCATGTGGGTGCTGGGAACTGAATATAGGTTCTCTGTAAGAGGAGCAAGTGGTCTTAACATCTGAGTTATCTCTTCAGCCCGCTTACCTTATTTTTTCAGAGACTCACTGAACCTCACCATTTCAGCTATGACTGGCATGTAAGCCCCCAGGATCTACTCATGTCCACCTCCTAACCCTGGAATTACAGGCATACAATACAATGCCTGACTTACACAGAAATTCATTTTATAGGGAAAATACATGTTAGTATCTTGAAGAATTTAAAGAGCAGAAAAAGATAGTTCTTTCAAAATTTTTATTTCTATTACATATTGCAATTGTGTGTGTGCATGTGTTGATGTGTGCACATGAATACTTTGTCCATGGAGGCCAGAAGAGGGCATCAGAGCACCTGAAACTGGAGTTACAGGTGATTGTAAGCTGTATGATATGGGAACTTAATTCTGCCTCTGCAAGAGCAGCAAGAACTTTTAACTGCTGAGACATCTCTTTAGCCCCCTATAGCCATTCTTAATTGCTGAGGGGCAGCTCCCAGAAGAGGATAAAGCTAGTGTTTAACTTGCAAACCATCTGAAAAAAATATTAGAAGGAGGGGATACAAAAAAGCACAGAAAATAAAAAAATATACTTAAAAACTGCCTATGAGTGAATACATGTGATAATTGTCTTTCTGTGTCTTAGTTACCTCACTCAAAATAGTGTTTTCTAGCTCCATCCATTTTCCTGCAAAATT
>LOJH01018790.1:10602-21567 GCA_001685095.1 Ellobius talpinus | reverse complement strand
ATCACCAGAGGTATGAGGATAATCCCTGAGAGGTATGCTCAGAGGTTCATTTCCCATGTGACTTTATGTTGTTTCAAGTTGACAACTAACACCATCACAATCTTTAACCTACTTTTCACAGTATGCTTCTTTAAAAATAAGACTTGATTTGTATGTAGAAGTAATCTATATAGGTACAGTGAATTTAAATACCTGCAAAAATAACCAATAGAGGGTGAAGGGTAAGTAAAGCTATTTGGAAAAGATGGGAAACATTGGGTCTGCTCAAGATTAGTGAGGTGCTGTCTCAGAACACAATGGTAACTGAAGAAGCTAAGATCTGGTCACCCGAGGCATAAGTTGTCTGCCTGAAGCTATTAGGAATCTCATTTTTTCACTATAATTTGTGACATCTGTCTTTAGTCCAAATTCCCAAGCCCTTGAGTATAAATGCATTGCCCTCTTCTTCCTACTTACTTTTTCAATGTAGACATCTAATCTGAGACATGAGTATTGTTTGAGAGCACCCCAAAGTTAATCTGTGTCCAGGTGATTCTGTGTTCATATGTTGACTATAATAACTGAGGTAACATATCATACCAGAGATACCCTAGCTCAGAATTCTTCCTTCATCATTTGTTAGGGAGATGGTAAAGACATGAACTTTCATCAGTAAGACCACCCGACATGATTGAGTTCAACTAGTTTCAGTGATCCCGGGAGATCAAGCTCTTTATGATGAACACATTTTGTCTCTGTGCCACACAGCAACCTTAAATGATTGGGACAGGATTGAAGAACTAGAAAAAAGGATTGAATCAAATATTAGGGTTAAATAAGGCCAAAGGGAACCCTTTAGTGACTGGTAAACCACGAGTCTCTTGGTAACATACAGAAATGGGTTAATTTAAGATATAAGAAATAGCTAAGAAGTCTAAGTTATTGGCTAAGCAGTGCTGTAATTAATATTTTCTATGTGATTTTTGGGGTCTGAGAGAATGGAAATGAAAGAGCAGTCTCTGCACACCAATGTGTGCTGACCACATCCAATAAAACCTGAGAGAACTTGAAAAGGAGTTCTAGACGCACACAGGAAAAGAAAAAAAAACAGAGTATAGCACAGCTTTTTGGTAGCCATCTTTTTTTCAGATGTGCTCTGTTTGCTGTCGGCAAGCAGGATTTCCACTGCTCCTTCAAGAGAGGTCTTCCTGACTCAGCATTAGGGGATGGCTTTCTGGTTTCTACGAGTTGCACTAACAGCTCTGGCTCTTTCAGGATGCCAAGCACTTAAATGGTGTCCATAAACAGTATTTTTGGACTGAATGGAGCAAGCAGGCAGGGCTATTGATACATTTTAATGTTGATTTTGTTATAATATATATATATATTTCTGCTCTTGATTAAGATATTGTGTTTGTGCATCTCATTTAAAAATGTAATGTATAATTAAGAAATACAGGTTAATAGTCATCTATAATAATCAAGGTTTTAGTCATGTTAGTTAGGTTCTAGATGTACTAAGATATATTTCAGATGGATAGCTAGTCTTCAAACCTTTCAAAAACTAAAAGAATATTGCCCTTAAATGTTTTAAGAACTTAGGACTTTTCATGACAATGAGACACGTCTGTTACTGACAGCACCAATTACTTCAAGAGGAGGATGGGCACTGAAGAGGCTCCTTGTAGAGTTTGTTAATCATTTGTGCAAGAAACCGCTCTTGCCCGGACTGCTTGATGGTATGCTGTAGGAACTGGACAGGCAGGACACACAGAAAATAATATAAAGTTGCCTAAAGAAGGTAAGACAGTTCTTCAGGTTTCTTGCTTCATAAAAGAGTCTGCTAGATATTCTGCAAGACAAAGAAAGAAGTGACTGACGTACTGCCATTATAGACAAAACTGTCTTTGAAATTTCCTGCTTCACAGAAAAGTCTGCCTGATACTATGGGCCTGTAGGCTGAAGATGGCTGCCCCAGTGGTACAGAAGAGCTGTGGGTGAGTGTCCAAGCAGCAGGTGTCTCTGTCAATTCTAGAGTTTTGGAAGATGCTTACAACTCATTTCCTGTAAATTTAAGTAATGTTATATCCTTTTGGAGTCTTTGATAGAGTTGAAGAAAGTTATAATTATAAAAGATAGATTAGATATAGAGCTTTAGACTCACAAAGATAAGATAGATAATTTTCCTTAATTTACCAAATGTAAATGGAATAGATATTGTAACTATAATTCTTGCTTGATTAATGTTTTGTTTTACTTAATCTTGTTATATTAAAGTTAAAACCTTTGTTTTTATTTAGACAGTAAAGTGGAGGTGATGTCAGATTCCCCTCTGTATGCTGTAATATGGTTTATTACCATATTTAATAAAGAAGCTGCTTTGGGCCTAAGGCAGGGCAGAATCTAGCCAGGCAAGAAATCTGAACAGAGATGTAGAGAGAAAGAGTAGATAGAGTCAAGGAGATACCATGTAGTTGTGGAAGGAGACAGATGTCCCAGAACCTTACCGGTAAACCATGAACCTCGTGATAAAATCTAAAATAATAGAAATGGATAAATTTAAGTTGTAAGAATAAGTAAAGAAGAAGCCTAAGCTATTGGCCAAGCAGTGCTGTAATTAACACAGTTTCTGTATGATTATTTGGGTTTGAGCTGTTGAGAATGAAAGAGAAGTCTTTGCTTACAGCCTATAATATTTCCACTTTTTAGGGAATGTTGTAAATTTATAAACTAGTGGGAAATATATGTTTAATTTTACATAAATAATTAGATCTTGACTGAATGTTTGATGCTGCAGGACACAGAGCATCTTCAATGTTTTTCAGGGTTGAGACAAGTTTTGATTTTCTAGTTATCAGTGAGATTGATGTTTGACACTTGTTTATGTTTTAGGGGCATTTCAGGAATTATTAGATATGCTGTCCTAATCTCAAATCCAAAAATCACTAAACTACATTTCTATCTTCCTATGTTCCTTCATTCCTTCGTTCGTTCATTCGTCTCTCTCTCTCTTTCTCTCTCTCTCTTTTGTAAAACTTAAGCCAGCAACACAAACAGTAATTTTTAAAAGCAAGTACTTGAACAAAATTCAATATAGTGATATGTTTATTTAAAGATCAACAGTGAGAACATCTTAGAAGTCTTAGAAGTCTTGTTTTCTGTGATTGCAGAGACTGTTGACTTTAAATGAATAACATACAGTAGCCTCTAACCTGAAGCAAGGGATCTGGGCAGTATTCACTGGTACTGCGTGATGTACTGTTATGCATACTGTGAGGTGAATCCTGTGTGCCCATAACCAAAGCAGCAATGAAGTCACAGGATGCTGTACGTACAAACACTCTCAGAGATACCTGGGAGTTCTGATAGAGTTGATTTTGAGTTAATTTTGGTAGTAGTGTAGTTTCAGATGCTTCACACTTGTCAGATATTTTGTGACCCTTCCACTCTGAATCACATGACTCCATATGGGGTTGTGACTCATTGTTTAAAAAAAATCTAGGAAAGGTCTATGATGGGTGGTGGTGGCACATGTCTTTAACCTCTGCACTCAGGAGGCAGTGGCAAGTGGGTGGCCATGGGTTTGAATCCAGCCTGGTCTGCAGAGCTTGTTTCAAGACAGCCAGGGTTCTTTCTTTAATCTCAGCACTCAGTAGGCAAAGGTAGGCAAATCTCTGTGGGTTTGAGGTCAGCCTAATCTACAGCGAATTGCAGGACAGCTAGAGTTACATAGTGAGACCCTGTCTCAAAAACAAAAACACCAACAAAAAGAAACTAGACCTGTAGCAGAACAGCCTAAAATTAGAGTGAAAAATAAAAGTTATTCTACAAAGAAAGAATAGCCTTTGTTCCTGGATTTTTCCAGGTACTACAAGCACGTCTTGTGGAACCCATCTTTTCCTTTGCTGGGTTTCTGAGAAATACATCCAGTGCTCTCCCCTTCCCACCCATCTTTCCTCTCAACCTCCAACTTGCAAAATTATTGTGTTAAGAGGGACACAGGAGGTCAGTTTTGGAGGTGTCCATCTGCCCTACAAATTCTCCTGAGAACAAGTGGAGAACAAAGTGTTCCTAGCACAGAAATCAAAGTACTTGGAGAATCTTGCACCCAGTTTCCCTGGGAGGCTCACAGCCACAGCCTTGCCTTCCCAGCTCAGTTTTTTGTCGCCGTCTGTCTTCTCCTAACTTGTTTCAGTGGAGGCAGCAGGTAGCAGTACCTCCTGGGATGCAGAAATAACAAGTCCTGGAAAGCTCCATAAAAACATTCATTTTGAGAGACGCTTGTAACTTTTCAGTTGCTTTAAGGACTATTTACTTATTTCATCACTTCTTTTATTTGAAAACCAAAACAGCATTTTGCTTGAGCTAGAAGCATTTCAGACTAAATTAGTCTTCGGATCAGAAATATGATCAAAGGCTTCCTCATTATCCAATTTTCACTTCCTTCACTAGAGGTACTTTGATTATTTCATTATTTTTTATTTTGACTTTAATTTCTTTTCCTCCTGAGACAGTCTTACTCTATAGTTCAGCCTGGTCTGGAACTGAATATGTAGCCCAGGTTGGCCTTGGACTCATTATGCAGTAGCCCACCACTTCATGGTAATTTTAGCTCCTTCATCTCCTCAAATATTGGCATTACAGACATTAGCCACCTGGGTGTGACCCCTCACTGGAGGGTCTTTTTCAGCCCTCATCATCTAACTTCTCTGTTCTAATTTTTTTCTCCTCACCTGAAGTGATTGTATGCGCCACTGAGTGGACAAGACACAGCTGACGTCTGTCCCTAATGCCCCGTTATTTCCAGTCTGCAAACCCTGGTAAGTGGAAATGCCAAATGTTCCTGTCCTACAAGTCACACGATACCAAGTCTGAGTGTAACTAAACTTTTCCTTTAAGCAGGACTTTCAGAAAGTTGAGGAACTGCTGAAAGAAGGGGGAAATAGTAGAACACCTGGATTCTAATTAACTTGTCATCTAATTAACTCTGTCACCAGTCCTCTGTGTATGTGATGGAGGCTTTCAAAGATAAAAGGACCATGCTGAGGATGGCAGTGGCCCAGGTCCAGCAAGCACTCAGGCTCATTTTTATTCATTCCTGATTTTCAGAAGAAAAATCAAATCATCACAGGAATGGAGTTTGGCATTTGAGGAAGAGAAAGGTAGTTTTTGTACGCATAAATCTGGTGTGTTTGTTCTCCACATCAACAAATATTTGGATAGACCAGTGTACCCTTCTCATTATCTCCAGGACCCTTTCCTGTGGTGTTTTGTGGCTCAGCACTGGGTGGGTGACAAGGATGCCATCAGTACTGGGAATGGCTTTTCTTATTGTTTTGGTCACAATGAGGAGTTGTTCCTTTCCCCAAACAAAGCTTCAATCTAACTCTAGTTTCATCCAGGTCTCATTCCGACACTCTTTTCCAGTTTATGCATTGTGCAGCTCAGTGATTGTTCTGGCCAGGTAAACTCTTTATTTTTCCTTTGTTTTCCTCTTCCATTGGGAACCATCATTACAGAGAGTCTACATTTTGAGATTGTGATTCCTTTCCCTTTGAGATTCTCTTTTCTGTTATATTTTCTCTCTCTCCTCTTAAGTTTTGTCTTGTGTTTTCAGTTCTAGGACACATAGCTGGTCCAGCCTGCAATTCGTTCTTCCATTCAGTCTCCTCCCACCCCTTTTGTGGAAACTTCTGAAGCTGTTGCTTCTCCTCCCAAGTCACTCTGCTTCCCAAATGCCAATCATGAGTCTGACTCTGTGCTTACATGAGTTTGGAAATGTTGTCTTTTCCTTCTTTCTTCTGCCATTTCTCACAAGTTGCTGATCAATTAATGGTCCTAGTAAGCTTTGATTCATGTCAATACCTAGAATAAATGCTGCCTATGGTCTGACCCCTGCAGGGCCCCTAATGGAGCTAAGAGTGATATGCTCAGCCTAGGAGGAGTCACTGAATACTCAGAGTCTGGGGCAAAACACAAGACCAGTTGTGCCCGGCCTTCAGGACACTCAGCTGCTCCCTTCAGAGGCCTAAACTCCTCCTTATAACCTAGCCACTTCCCCAGTGACTTGATGAAATAATCTTGCTTCTAAATTCCGCTTTTGTTTGTTGTGCCTTTTTGAGCTTATGTCTGAATGGATGTTTTTGTCTGACCACTGTGTCTCTGACAAATATCTGGTAATAGTATGTTGTATTCATTTTCTCAGGACTGACTGAGCCTCAGGTCCCCTCTTTACATTCTTTTTGCCCCTTTCTGAGACCACACTGTGCCTTCCCTTCATTACCCACATAGATGTGTCTGAGTCTCTGGAACTCTGGCTTCCATTGCTAGTACCAATGCATCATGGACTTATGGATGACCACCTACTTAAGATCTCACTGTGCACAAGCCTTTGTATAAAGTGCATTAATTGTAGTAAAGTGAGTTAAGATCCCTGATACTCAGAAAGTGTTTGCTGTGTGTGTTTGTGTATATGTGTATTCATGTACATATGCATATGTAGAATGTTGGTATGTTTTTATATATGTTTGTAATTATGCATTTGAGGATGTATATGTTTTTGTATGTGCATATGTATATGTGTTTGTGAGTTTGTGTATGTGTATATTTGTATTTTTGTGTCTAAATTGTTTTTCTGCTGCTGTTATAAAACACCATTACCAAGGGGACCTATAGAAGAGTTTATTTTGGCTTTTGGTTCCAAAGGGATAGAGGTCCATCAAGGTAGGGAGGCATAGCAACATGTGACAGGCAGGAGGAAGCTGAGAACTCACATTCTCAACTGCAAGCACATGGGCATAGAGCAAACTGGAGTAGGGTGAGGCTTTTAATCTCACAGCCTGTCCCCTAGTAACGTAATTCCTGTAGCAGGGCACGTGCTAAACCTCCTGAAGGAGCACCACCACTGGGACCAATGGTTAACATACTGGAGCATCTGGAAGACATTTCTTACTCAAACCTCCATAGTACAGATGTATAAGCATGATGTGCTTATATGTGTATGTGTTTATGTATGAATATGTATGTATGTCTGTGTGTTTGTGTGTATATGTATGTGCATATATTTATTTGTATGTGTGTGTTTATATATGTTTATGTATACACATATTTGTGTATGCCTGTGTGTTTATATATGTTTGTACATATGTTTGTGTATGTATGTATATATGACTATGTATATTTGCCTCTGTGTGTGTTTGGTGGAAAATGGTGATGATCAGGGTCCTTTGCTGAGGCACAGGGGATGAGTTAAAAGTAGACAGAGACATCACAAGGGTAATATACATTTGGAGGAAGAATGGGGTTCAGTGTGGTCAGATCTGAGGGAATGTTTCTCAACACAGGGTGTTGTACTTTGCATGTAAAGTGTCTCCCACAATCTTATATCTGAACACTTGGCCCATAGATTGTGGCACTTTTTGGGAAGGTAGTGAAACCTTTAGGACATAGTCTTGCTGTAAGAAGTGGGCCCCTGGGTGGGAGCCTTGAAGCTTTATAGCTGGGCCCTTCCTGTCCACTTTATTTCTTGACTATAGATATAATGTGACAAACTAGCCTCCTGCTCCTGCCACCATACCTGATGCTCTGTCTTCTCTGCAATGATGGAATACATACCTCTAGAAGTATGAAATAAAAATAAATCGTGTCTCCCTTTAGCTGATGTTGGCAAGGTATTTTCTCACAGCAATGGAACAATAACTAATAGGAGCTGTGTTTTATTGCTATGTCCTAGGATGCTAAATGTTCCACCCAGAAAATTACAGTTGTGATATCTAGTGATCAAGACACATGGACAGGAGTATGACACCACTTCTAAAACCTATGCAAAGGACTTGGTAAACCAGGGCATGGAAGGAGGAACCATGGCAATATCATTTTGCAGAAACAGAAAAAGACATAGAACTCAACCATGGGTTAACTAGAAATTTATAGTTAGGAAATAGGGTGAAAGTCAGAGAATAGAAAATCACCAAAATGTAGCACTAGGGAGAAGGAAACTGAGGCTGAGCCCACCTAAAAGCATTGTTGCTGAAAGCAGTCCCAGCAAGCAGATGCTATTTCAGGAATGATGGGGGCATCAATATGATCAGATATTATGGATAACTCAGGTAATGAGGTGATCTGATATAAAAGGAGGGGTGTTCTCGTTAACCTGATTTATAAGCATTCTTGCTAAACCTTAATTTTTTGACATAACCCAGTCAGTTGTGAAGGACAATTTTAGAGCCTAATGAGGGTGGTGACGTGGTTCAGTTGATAGAATGATTGCAGAGCTCGCGTAAAGCCCCATATTCACTGTGAAGCACTTCATAAACTAGATGTGGAGGTACACTCCTATGGTTCCAGATATGGAAGCAGAAGGATCTTAAGTTCAAGGCTACCTTGGGCCACATGGTAGAGAGTTTGAGGCCAGTCTAGAGTACATAAGACCCTGCCTCAAAACCAAACTAACACTACCTAACATAGCACTAGCTAAAGCTTGGTTAAGTAGGAATCTCCTTGTCACCTTTGAGGAAGTACCAGTTTCCTGTGAAAAGATCTGATGTGGGACAATTTAGAAAGTCCTGCTGCCCTGGAGCATTGGAGTCTTGGTTATATTTATTCACCGGGAACTCTTTGGATCTCAGATGTGAGATAACAGAATTTAAGGTTGCTTGACTTAAACACAAAGGGTATTTCTCTGGCTATGAAAGGGTAGGCAGGCTGGATATGCAGATAAGAATGCATTCCAGTGATCCCCAAAGTGAAAGAATTTAAATCAGATGATCTCGATTTAACCAGAAAGTTACTTCATGGAACAAGGATGCAGAGCTTCAGGAGAGAGTCCCCAGCGATGCCTAGGTTTTAGCACAGTTAAGAGGAGCACAGCAATGGTGCAATATGCAGACATGGAAGAATCGGGAAGGAACCGTTCTTCAGGGAAAGATTTAGAGTTCAGTCTTGAGTCTGAATGTTGATACCAACTAAGAACAGAGGTTGTGTGAGGACCCACAGATGTGAGCCTGTTCCACCTTGACTGGATGCCAGAAAGTCTGAGCTTATTTCTGCTCTTTTAAAGTTGTTGACAACAGATGTGGCTACAAACAAGAGATCCTGACTTAGGGTGTGGTTAATTTGGGGTATAGAGATGGGTCCGCTCCCCCTGGACCAAAGGTCAGAGAACTCAAGTCTATTTCTTATATCATATTAATGAAGTCTGTTTCTTTCTCCCCTCCCCTTTTTGAGTGAAGTACATGGAGCGCATGGAAAATAAAGATTAATGAATTCAGGATTCAGTATTCACTGAATTTCCTTCCCAATGCTGTTCCGTGTTTCTGTCTCTTATTGCTTTTATATCTCTTTTCCTTTTGCATAATAATTCTAATCCTCATGCTCCTACCCTGGGATGTATGAGTTTCACTAAGACTGGTCTTTGACAAGGCTGCCAATTGACTGTAAGCGAAACTATCTGAAAGAATGTTTTCTTTTAGTGTCCATCCTCTCTACATAGCTGAGGATGATGACCTTGACCTGCCCTTTCCTCTGACCTTGAACTGCCTTTACTCTTGAGTTCTGAGACTGCTGACTTGTGCCATCACAACATGTGTTGTTGATGGTGGAGTTCAGACATTTGTGCAGTTAGACAAGTACTGAATTCCCTGAACCCCAGCCCAGCCCCCAGACTATCCTTTGTCCTTAAAACGATTGTATCTGTAATAAGCCTTTAGTACCCTTACATCACCCTTAGTCAATCTTCACACTTGCTTTCTTTCTCTTTGTTTCTTTTTTAAAACTTTTTCTTTATTCTATTTTTCTCTTTTAAGACAGTGAACAATTAGTAGTTGTCTTCTGAGTTAAGGTCAGAACACTCCTAAACTGAGCTCAGTCTTTTCAATTAGTGGAGGGATGGAGCTTTTAAATAAAATATTAGGTAATGGATGTACCAGGAACGGACTAAAAAGATACAAGCTTTTTGTACTGACTGATCACAAGTTTTATTCCCCAGTGTCTCTCACTGAAAGGTCAAGAGCAACATGGCTCAGCACTCTGGGTCCGTAATAGCCAAAGTAAGTTTTGGCAGTGTCCCTCAAGATCCAGAATCCGGCTGTGCTGTTCATGGTTTCAGATTCTTCCTCTAAGCGAACTGAATCATACTACGAGACAGTTTCATCTCTGAAGGCTGCACAAAAGTCTGATGTACCTTTTTGGCAGGAGGTGCCACATAGCCTTTCAAAGCGCTAAAAGCCTGCCTCCTACAGCCATCTGTGTTGGCAAGCCCAGCTGGAGCAGGGCAGACCTTGGGGATAGGAGCTGGTGGAGGCAAATTTCATCCACGTGGGAGTCAAACACAGTCCAAAGATATTTACGTCAAATGTTTTCTTTCTTTTGCCCATGTTAATGCATTTCTTTCTCAAAGCAGCCAGAGGTTTTAATGAGTTTCACAGAGAGAATTCCTGACCCTCCTGACTTAGGAACCTTTAAACATAATGGAAAATAAGTACAAACAGGAATATTTTCAGAAGATACAATGCATAAGATCTGTGCCTCCCTGAGCCTGTACAAATGCCCAATTAATTAGAAAATCAATCTTTCTGTCCCGGTGACAGACAGGAATCCTCTGTTGGAGGGGAGAAAGAGAGCAGTTATGATGAGATAATTCTTTCTCATAACTAAAAGGCAGCCTAAATCCTAACAAAACAGTTTGGATTAAAGAACTCGTTAAAAAGCTACCACATTCTCTCCCTCTTGTTAACTGAATCTTGATGAAGGTAGAGAGGAATAACAGGGTAGCTTGCATTTTGTAAAAACCTTTATAAAAAAAAGAAGAAAGAAAGGAAGGAAAAAAGGAAGGAAGGAAAGAAGGAAGGAAGGAAGGAAAAAAGGAAGGAAGGAAGGAATGAAGGAAAAAGGAAGGAAGGAAGGAAAAAAGGAAGGAAGGAAGGAAGGAAGGATGGAAGGAAGGGAAAAGGAAGGAAGGAAGGAAGGAAGGAAGGAAGGAAGGAAGGA
>LOJH01018789.1:0-21217 GCA_001685095.1 Ellobius talpinus | reverse complement strand
TTTGTTCGTGTTAGGCAAATACTGAGGCACATCTACAATCATAGAATAGTTTTTGTTGTTGTTGTTGGATATGTGTGTGTGTGATACTTTTGTATTTAAATACAAAATGTATTTAACAGTAAATAATATAGAAAATGTCTTAAACATATATTAAAATTGTACTTTTTATTTCTTTTTGTTTTATTAAACATTACATACTAAATATAATATATATATATATACCTTTTTTATTTTCATTTGTTTTGAAGACAAAGTCTCGTGTAGTCCAGGCTGTCAGTGAACTTCTGATCCTCCTTTCCTCCATATGCCAAATGCTATGACCCTGCCTAGAATAATAAGTTTCGGTTTAGTTTTCTTTTTTTTAATTTCATATACATGGATGTTTTACTTGCATGTGCGTATGTGTACCACATCCATGCCTTGTGTCTACAGAGGTCAGAAAAGGATGTTAAATACCCCAGAAACTGTAGCCAGTGTTCTCAAGGCTCAGCCATCTCTCCAGCTATGATATTTCAAATATTCCTTTCCTGTTTTCTTTTTTACTTGAAATGAAAAGTTCTGGACAGGCTTCACAAAAAGTTAAAGATAGAATTACATCCTTCTATATTAAGATTTATGTTAGACTAAAATTCCACAAACTCAGAATTCACTGAGTATTAGTAATTTTTCTCTTCTTCCCCTTTTCATTTTAATGCTCATATTTATAGACACATATTTTTATACTCATGAGGAAATAAAAAGGAAGCTCACTCATTGAGATTGGGACAGCTGCTGACTGTAAGTGCGATCATCTGAAATCAGTTTCTCACCCTTCCCAGTGTTTAATGGCTACCTGCAGTATGGACGCAGAAGTTAGAACCAGTGATTCCTAAGGAATATCATTCTTTGACAGTGTTTTATTACTGTAGCCTGGGATGACTTTGAATTTGAGGCTTTCTTGCCTTACCCTCAAGAGGATTATCAGCATATGCTGCCACATCAGGCCAAACTTCTGTTTTGTAACCAACCATTAAGGAAAAGCAGATGCCGGTTTGTACCTGGGCCCTCACCAAAGGGAAAAGAGGAAGATCTCTCTGCTCCAGGCATCTGTAGCCAGGGCTGGGGGAGCCTGGGGTGCATCCAACGGCTGATGGCGGCTGAACAGTTGTCCTTGCTAAGCCACAGAGGCTGCATCCTTTACACACTCTCTACCACAGCTACCTTTGCAGAGTAATGCTTGCTAAAGCACACTGTTAGGTGCTTGGGATTGCAAAAAAAGACGAGTTGCACTGAATGTTATTATAGAAGTGTTTTAAAAATGAGTTCGTGCCACAGGGATATAGTAATGCCACACTCCTTCACAGCCTGGCATGGGAACCACTTTTTGCCCTTAGTAACACCCTTGTGTTAGGTGTGCTCTTTAACACATTAAGTAGAAAGTTCTAGGAGCCTTCTTTCAGATTAAGACAAAGGGCCAGGGTTGGTGACTGAGTGCAAGCTCACTATCAGGCTGTGGAAGAGACTGGAGAATATTGGGTTTAAAACAAGTCTATACTAGATAAAAAGATGTTTATAGAAAAAATGAAATAAGGATAAATATGTTATTTATAGATACTTTTAACAACTATAATGAGCTATGAAGCTGCTACTTCCTTTGGTAACAAGGTTTCATTGATGCTGTTTTACCTTCATGAATGAAGAAAATGCAAATTTTCCTTTGAAATCAGGTGGTTTTCCCCTTCATCCAAAATTATCAACAGTTCTGAAATTCTTTCCATTTTATTTCTTTCTTTCTTTCTTTCTTTCTTTCTTTCTTTCTTTCTTTTCTTCTCCTTTCTTCCTTCCTTCCTTCTTTCCTTCCCTGTGTCTTTCTTCCCCTCACAAACATCCTGACTCTAAAATATACTGCCAGATCCTTCTAAATCATTGATGGGTATCGTAAGTGATGAAATCTGACATGAGACGTATGGCTGACTGGATAGACAGATGTGGAATTCTACCATCTGTGACATGAATCATCAGGGATGGAACCTCACAAACACGACCAGTATTTAGAAAGGTGTGGTGCTATTGCCTAAGTCCCTGGCTTAAGTCTGAGAGTTCGTTCGAAGATTCTTGGGTAGTACATAAAAATATGTTTCATGTAATATGAGACACGAACCGGCAAAACATCTTCCAACATGTCCTTAAAATAAAGTCTCAGATCATGAAGTTTACCTACTTCTGTGATATTCTTAGTGTCTAGAGAGATACCAATAAGTAGATCCTTACAGATTCTCTCGGCAAGCCCAGATTTGCTTTCACAGTGTTTCCAGAGAACAGCTGGGAATCAGGAATCCACTGGCTGACTTCAGTCAGCATGGAACACTTTGATGACTTCCTCTGGGAACAACATTCTGGCTGGAGCTCAACACACATCTCAGAGTATCTGAGAGAAACCATGTTTTACCTATTTAGTCTGAAAAACTTGTTTTAGCTATATGTGTTGTGTAGCCATGTGTGCAGGTATCCATGGAAGCCAGAGAGGGCATTTGATCCCCTGGAGTGGAGTTGCAAGTAGTTGGGAGCCACCCACTGTGTTTGCTGGGACCAAGCTCCAGGTCTCTGAAAGAGCAGCAAGTGCTCTTAAGCATTGACTCATTCCAGCCCAGCCTTGCCTTGATTCTGCTATCAGGCCAGTGAAGTCAGCATCATTCCGTACTCCTCGTGGGGACAGGACTATTCACCACACTCTCTTTCAGAATGCTGCAGGGTGAAGCAGTTTCTCTTGAAGAAGTTCCCATAATTATACATAACCATTAGGTATAACTGCCACCATTTGTTATAAGCAATAGTTGTTGTTGTTGTTGTTGTTGTTGTTTATGGTTTGGACATCAGAAACCCAGCTTCTGCACTGCAGGATTAATTAATGCTGATTAGTTATTGAATTTCCTGAATAACTCAGCTATCCTTTCAGTTGTTGGGTTATAAGACAATACCAAGAAAGCAGCCCCTGTTTCACGTGGTTTCTGACTACCAAAGAACCACATTACTCAAAATAATCCAAACTTGTTTCTGGCCTGGCCTGTGTGTGGACGAGTCCGTCCTGCCGCTCCATCTGCAACAGTGTTTATCAGTGGTGTGGCTGCTTTGTAACTAGAAATTTGATGGCCTTAAAAGCAAAATTTCAAAAAATAATAATACCCTTTTACCAATGCTTCTCAGCTTTTGTGTAAGAAAGGACAAGTTTTTTTGTTGCCTTTGTAAAACACAATGAAAGTGAATTACTGGGAAAATGAAGTAAAATCTCAGGCATCTAAAATACAAGCCCAAAACTTTCATTTGATACAACAGATATAAATTATTTCAGCTCATTTCCATAATAGTTCCTAAACATTCGCCCTCAAATTTTTAATGCTTATCTCACCGTGAGCCAGAAACAATGGGTTCACAGACTGAAATGGTCCTGGCAGCACACTGCCTTTCCTGACCATATTTGCAATATTCTGTCCCGTTGTGACCTTTTGTGGTCCTTTGTAGAGTATTGTTATATGTACGGTTGATGGAGGTTTGTGGAGAGGGCCTCACGATTATGGTCATTTATGTAATGTGTGACAGGAACTTTGTTACCCTATAACTTTCTTCTCCTTTTTTCTTTTCTTGCCTATGTTTCAAAAAGGGAGACAGATTTTGTGTGTGTGTGTGTGTGTGTGTGTGTGTGTGTAGGAAAACACACACACACCCATTGTAAAGATATAATGAGGTGGTTATTACAGAAAGAGAAACATTTGCCTTCTCAATACTTTATTCCAGGGCTTCATAGAGGGTAAAAGATAGCTCCCTGCAGCCAGGCTATTTTCCAGTACATTAGAATGTAAAACCTAATGTGCTTCAGACTTAGGCTCTTTCCCCAGCACTAGAAAAAAGAAGAAAACAAGAAATGTTATAACTGAGACATAAATTTCATCACAAAATATATAAAATATTTATAATCAATTTACGGTTACTGTCTAGGGGTCTAGATCAGGTTCATTTTCTCTCCTAGTTAAAGAATTAAGAGGAAGGAAAACCTTTTGAGCACAGCAGAAAGTCTCAAAGGCAGCAGTAGAGTCAATTGGTGGGGCAGGGCTTTTATCCAGGGTAAGGAAACACACAGAGACACAGCAAGGTACACGAGAAGACCTCTCCTCTGCAAAGTCAAAGGGGGACTCACTCCAGAGCCAAATCTGCTCTTTTTATAAGGATGGGGAGACTTAAGAGTTTGGGATGTGTCTTTTTCTCTCCAATAAAGATGGGGAACTTGGAAGGCCCCAACTTGGGGATAAACATGCTGCCATCTAGTCTTGAACTTGTCAGCATGGGCAGGGATCCTACAGGAGAGAAATCCCACCAAGCCTTTAGGCCTTCATCTCTGGTCATGAGTGTGAGGGAAAATCCTGGAAGTTTGCTACTTTTTTTTAAAAAAACCCATCTATGGTCCCTCTCTCTATGTGTCTGCCTAGCAAGGATCTGTCTAACTCCCAGTTCCTCAATAGGAGGTTAAAAAATAAACTCTCTTGTAGAAACCAAAGCATACATAAATATAAACAACAATGTGATATACTAGTCATGAAATAATTATTTATTGAAATTAATTATTCCTAGTAAGGAGTGGCCCAAGTTTCAAGATTATATTTTCATTGGATAAATATAGCTTTATAATATATATGCACAAATTAATTTAGAAATTTGAAAGTCAGTCTTGAAGGTTTTTGAGCATTTGAAGCTTGGCCAGAAAGTACATGTGTCTTCTGAGGTTCAAGCATATTTCTTCATGTCTGTCTTTACCTTTTTCTCTTTCCAGTATTTTCAACTCTTCAAACTCCCAGAATCCATCTGAGTTAGACTTCATATCTTTGTATTCTAGGAGGGAGATATAGATATGTGTCAATGTGAACTAGAAAACACAATTTTCATTGTCCAGAGCTATGTAGTTCATGGCCATTCATAAAAATATGCACACTGCCTTTAAAGTCTTTAATGAGGAAGATTCAGTTCAGGACCAGCTGAAGTAACAGTTACAGCAATTATTTAATGAGCATTTCCGATTTCATTTGCCACCTTGTTTAATTAGGTGTTACTGCTATCTCTCATTTTTAAGTGAGAGAAATGAGGCTCAGTATTAAGAATAATGACAAGGGTTATAGAATATAGTGGACCCAATATAAGTGTCTTAGTTAGGGTTACTATGCCTGTAATAAAATACCATGACCAAAAGTTGGGGATGAAAAGGGTTATTTGGTTTCCACATTTCTGGTGTAGGAAGTCCTTCTGTATATGCATTGCTTTTATTGGTTAATGAATAAAGAAACTTCCTTAGCCTGTGATAGGGTTGAGTAGAGCTGGGTAGGGGGAACTAAACTGAATGCTGGGAGAAAGAAGGCAGAGTCATAAGACAGCGTGTAGTCGTCAGAGGGGAAAGACTTAAGCTGTTTGTTGGAAACTTGCCGGTAGGCCACAAGCCTCATGGTAAAATTTCCTGAATCTGGGTGGCCAGGAAATAAACAATCAGCCCCTGCCTACACATTACTGTTGCCTATTAAAGGAAATCAGGAAGGATCCTGGAGGGAGGAGCTAATGCAGAGGCCAAGGAGGGGTGATTCTTACAGGCTTGTACACCACTCTCAGCCTACTTTCTTATAGAACCTAGGACCATCAGCCCAGGGATGGCACTACCCAGAGTGGGCTGAGCCCTCCCCCATCAGTCATTAATTAAGAAAATGCCTTATAGACTTGCCTACAGCCCAATCTGGTGGAGACATTTTCTACTCCTCATTGATAACTCTGACTTGTGTCGAGTTGACACAAAACTAGCCAGCACAAAAAGGAAATTAATTTTCAGACCCTAGTCTACCATTGCTATGGTTTTTTGCTATCTGTGGTAAAAGCAGACAAGAATGAGCAAGAAACGAGAGCTGCAGAATGTGGCCTCTTGTCAGCATACCTGGAGACAGTCTCTAGTTAGGCTTCCTGTGTTATGTGCTCCTCTGCCTGCCTGCTTTCCTTAATTTCCTTGCTATTTATTATGTTCTGTTTCTCCAAGCAGACTTCCCGTTACAGGAGAGAGAGAGAGAGAGAGAGAGAGAGAGAGAGAGACAGAGAGAGAGACAGAGACAGAGAGAGAGACAGAGAGAGGCTGTCAGGCTTCATTCCAGCTTCCATTTCAGGAACTGAGACTTTTGGTTTTGGTTTTTAAACATGCATGGATGCAAAGCTACATAAAACTTTTAAGGGTTTTGGAATAACCATTTGTCAAAGCTGAGTAAAATCAAAAACAAATCATAGATGATGACATGGAATGAAACTGAAGATCATTGAGCTAACTGAAATAAGCCAGGCACAGAACAACTAATACTGCTCCATCTGTTTGATGTGAAATTTACAGGAGCTGAGTGCAGAGAGGAGAAGGGGGGTTATTGAAGTAGGGGAAAGGTCGATCCATGGGTCCTAAGGTACAGTTAGAAAGCAGCAAGATGTTCTGTTGTGTTATTACCTGTAGATAACAATTGCACACTGTAGGACTCAGAACACATAAGAAAATGTGTGTGTGTTGAGAGCTGATTATCTCAGCCCTGAGGTGCATGTTATGAAATGTGTACACATACCAGAATACCACATGGTACGTCATTAATATGCAATTATTACACTTCTATGGGTTAGTTTAAAAACAATTTTTTAAGAGTAATAGCTTCAATGAGTCAATAAAAAAATTTGTTAGAATGTGTCTTTAGGACTGACCTCACAGCTTGAATCAGGCCCTCTTATGATGTTTTCTCTGGAACAGAGATAACTCTCTCCATGTCGTAAGCATGTCGTGCTGTGACTTGAACTCTCACTTATGGTGCTTGCCTCCTCCATGGTCTTTGTCATGTATGTTAGAGTGAACTGAATCACAAGGTGTGAAATCCCTTGCCACGCCTGGAATGTTAGAGAGTCAGAACTTTCCAGTGTTCTGGGGATTCCTGCGCGATACTGCAGGGGACTTCGACCAGAGATAAAGGCGGGTCTCTGAAGAGACTCCTCTGGCTCATCTCTGTAGAGATCCTTTTCACAGCCCCATATTCTCTTCCTCTCCTTCCTTCTCTCTTCTCTCTTCCTCTCCTCCCCCTTCCCATTCTTCATTAAACTCCAGGTTACTGGGAAGCATCTCCAGCTTCCTTTAAGCCCCATTATGATTAGATCTCCTTGGATTACATTGTTTCTGTCTAAAGCTCTCCCTCCCACCATGTGGTCCCATGAAGGCATCGAAACCCTTTCATTATACTAATCCTCACTGAAGGGAATTTTCTGTCAGTTTCCTATGTGGAAAGACTGCTGGGATATTTGTTTTTTATCATATTTTATAACAAAATTAATTTCATGGAGAGAAAAAAAGGCAGAAGATAGCCTCACCAAAAAGAGGAGTCATTTCAAAGCTAAGCTCTCTGTAAGGAAAGTAGCTGACCAGTTAACACAGGGCTACTTCAAGTTTTCTTCCATTGTGTAATATTTAAGGCAGAGAGTGCGAGGTACACATCTGTAACATCAGCATTCAGGAGGCTGAGCTAAGCTGGAGGATTGTCTGAGGTAAGCTTGGTCTTTGCAACAGTGAGATGCTGTCTGAAAAGGGAGAAAAGAGTTCAGGCTAAGGGAACTTCAATGACAGGCTAGTTGAAACTGGCCTGGACAGTTAGGAAATCGGCTCTCTGATAATCCCCATTGTTTCATCTTGGAACTTGGAGTCTGGGCCTGTGATTCCATCTGGACTTTTAAGCCCTGTCTGCTAGAGCAGTAGTGCAGGAGGTTAGTCCAGAGCCATAGTCTCTGGCACAATATTTATATTCTTTGTTAATCTTGTGTATCTGTGTTTATGGAGGGGAAGCTGAGGGTGCACCCATGTGAAAGTCAGGAGACAGCTTGTAGGAGTCCATTCTCTCCTTCTACTGTTTGGGTCCTGAGGACCGGATTTGGGCTGTCGGGCTTAAAGTCAGGCATCTTTAATCACTGAATTATCCTAACTGTTCAAGGTGTGGTTTTATTTGCTTTTGTTTTTGCTTTTTTTTTTCTGGTTCTGGGACTTAAACTCAGGCTCTCACACATGCCAGGCAAGCTCTGGCACTAAGTTATATCCTAGTACCCTTCCTCATCTCCTCCTTTAATCCCCCCACTCACCCACCAGCTTTCAAAAATCCTTACACCCCAGACACCATGGCCAAGCTGAAATCCCCTATCTGTTTAACATTGCTAAATTCTCTTCAACTTTTTGTGTTGTCCTCATCTGTCCTGGAAGTTTCTAGGTCCTAGCTGATAAGACATTCACCTTTACACCATGCTAACAGATTTCTTGGTGGCTTTGGCTGACACACATCTACTCTTTAGCAATTTTTCTCACCCACTCTTCCGTTCATTTGACCCAGCCTTTACTTTGCCTCCAACTCCTGGTCATTCTGTAAAACTTCACCATTACCATGGTTACTTGGGTCTTAGTTTCATTAAAATAAATAACTTAAAAAAGGACTCAGAAGAAATTGCAAGGGCAATTTTACCAAAGTTTGAGAGAGAAAAAAACCCAAAAACAAACCAAAACAATACAAAAAAAATCAAAAAACAAAACTGGGAAGCTGAAACATCCCAGCAGCCCCTGGGAGGAGGGGGGGATGATGAAAAAATTATGCCTTTTAAGTTAGTCATGCAGGTCAGAAGAACAGGTGAAAGCTTCAGGGCTTCAGGGAAAACCTGCTTAGGTGTGTTGAGCTCCAGATCCAGGCCAGAGGGCACCCAGGTCCATGCTTTTAAGTCCCAGAGCAAAGGACTGCCCTAGTGTGAGATGGTTATATCCAAGTTGTCCCTTCATATGTCTGGGAGTTTCGATCCAGAACCCTTCCTCTATATATACACAACCCTACATCTGCTGAAAGTCAATCTCCCTTCTATAAAATGCTACTTTCTTAACCTACAACTTACACACGTCCTTTGGTGTACCTTCCAATCACCTGCAGATTTCTGGTAATGCCCAATGCAATGTAAATGGTTTACAAATAGCTGTATTGTGTTGTTTAGGGGGTAATGAAGAGAAAAATATTTTGTATCTCTAGTTGATAGGATTCATATATGTAGATCCCACAGATATGGAGGGCCAGATGTGTATGAGGCCAGCAGAATAGTCTAAGTACATGAATTTTCCTTACATTCTAAGAACCACTGTATACTCTCACCTAGTAAGAATTAGTAAACAAACAAACAAACAAATAAACTCTTCTGGTAATTTGTTTAAGTAGCTGAGTGGTCTAAAAGATGTATTAATTCTTCCTTTGGATACTAACCAGAGCATCTGTGTGTTCTGACCAACAGCTGACTCATATGGCCTGCTTGATGGTTCCCAGCTGGCTTCAGAACGCAGCGGGAAGGACCATGTATCAGGGTTCGAGGATTGAGTCAAGCCCTACTGGAGGAAGCAGCTGAGAAACAGGTGAGATAGGTAGATGAGCAGGGACCGGGCTTGTGGACAGTATCAGTGACTGGTGGCATTTGACTGTTGCCTGGAAGGCCAGCTCTGCACTGCAATGAATAGAGGCTGGGGTCAGGTGAGGGGCAGTGGTGGGCAGTGGATCCAAACCATCAGGGACTCTCTGGTTGAAGACAATGATAGGAAGACAGGAAGCTGTTCTTTCAGCTGCTGTGTTTCCGCCATACATCCTCTGCAACGTTAGCAGACTGCACATGAGCAACTTTGAAGCGCTATTTTTGGAGCGTTTGTGTTTGTCTTTCATTTGCTTTTTCTGGCATAAGTGTTTTGCTATTGACTATCTCAATTTTAAGCCTGGTGTTTGTAGTTTTTGTTTTTTTAACATTTGTATTTCACAGAAGCCATGGAGCTTTAAACTGTCCACCAGCCTAAGAGGAAGGTGAGCTCATTCTTGCCATAAGAATTAGACGGAGGCTGTTTTCTTATCTCAAACACACAGAGTCCTTTTCCTCTGTGTTGACTTAATACTCCCCCCCCTTAAAGAGAATGGCCTTTTATATGCATTAGCACTCGTGGCTGACATAGAGCCATCCTCTGGCTTGTCGTTTTCTGTGAATGATGGTGTAATTCGCATGGCAGCCTCTGACATATTACCCAAATTGCCGAGCTCTGAGTATTCCTTTCTCTTTAATGCGTGCATTTAATCTTGCTTAAGCCCCATCTCCCTTGTTCCACTGTATTACAGCTCCCAGTGTCCTCAAAGGTTCCCTAGCATGGGGTTTAGAGGCTCTACCACTTTTTCCTCCCTTCCCCTTCCTATTTTTCCTTTTTCTTTCTCGCCTTTCTCCTTGCACTCTTCTTTCATTATTTTTGTTTGGTTTGTTTTAGTTTTTGAAACAAGAGTCTCACTATGTAGCCCTGGCTAGCCTGTAACTCGTTCTGTACGAAACTGAAAAGCTTCTCATCTTCTTGGTGTTCAGTGAACACAGAAGGATGCTTACCTACAAATACTTTCATTAGCCTTTCCTTGGCTAGGTTCCTTGTAACTAACATCTTGACTACTTAGGAGGAGATAGTATCTTTCTCAGGCTTGGTTCTGCCACTCAGTGATAGAGCACTGGCTTATTGAATGTAAAACTCAGTACCCCAAATCCCAAGTTCCTGTTTTCCAGGGTGTTGTAAGGCTATTTCTTGTGCTTAACACGTTTTTACATGTATTTGCAGCACATAATTTGGTAATCCTATAGACGTTACTTATTGGGGAAAACAATGTGCTTCACTGTTTTATTTATTAAGAAAATAAAGTGTCTAGCACAATCGGTTTGGTTTTGTTTTGATTTGTTTTTCCAAGCACAAGGTCTTGATCCAATCACACTTTGTTTCAAGGAGAACCATCCAAGTTTGACTCTCAGATAGTCTTCCCCAGCCCTGGGTTTGACCTTCTCTTATAGCCCATATCCAAAGCCTGCGTTATACAATCAGTTTGCCACGGGTTCTCTCTGGAAAGCAAGCAGGAGAGTAGTTTCTCAGGAGGAATTCTGTCTTTACTTCCTTGAGTTGTGCAAGTTTGCCTCTGACTGTCCTTGGAAAATTTCGTCTTGTGTGAGCATAGCTCCTCACCCCACTGCCCACTCTGAACGCTCTTGCTTCCCTCCTTACTACTCCTTAAGTCACTGTCAGATATTTTAGCCTTTGCCATGATAGTACTGTCAAATACAAATAACTCTCACCATCGGTGCCGAAATCACAGTCTGAACCTTGTGTGTATCCTTTGGTTTACTGCATTGTACAAAGATCTCAAGTGGGACAGGGGGTAGAAGTGGCAGTGCAGGTGGACCAACTCTGTCATGCCTGTGTTTCGAGGAGCGAGAATTAGCAGGTTGTTGACCCTGTTGATGGAATGCAAAAAGGACACACACGAGTTCACAAGGAATTTCTCATTGTTACTTACACAAGTAATACACGAACGCTTTGACACTGCAGAATCTTTAAAGACTACTGATTAAAAAAAAGTCTGTTAAACTTTTCTAGGGCAAAACAATCACAGGCTTTTGTTTTGTTTCGTGGCTCAGTCTCATGTGGTCCAGGCTGAGGATGCCTTGAACTCCAGCCCCACCTACCAAGTGTTTCCCCCATGCCCAATTCCACATGTATTATTTACTTGTGTTACATTCTATTTTCTTATTACCATTTAAATCTTATATAATTATATATGTATACACATACGCTTACAAATACATGTGAAAATATCTTTTATTTTTAAAAAATAGTTTATTAACATTATAGGCTATAAAAGTTAGTTTTCATTTTTAAGGTAAAACTAGCAAATCTTATAGTTCTCTTACTAAGAATATCATAACTGTAACAGTTGTTAAGTAAAACCTTTTTAATATTAAGTCTAATTTATAAGCATAGTTATCTAGATTTGTGTTAAATTGTATTAACAAAACCAATATTTCACTTTTAAATTCTATACTTAGCAAACAATATTTTCCCAAGTAATTAGGTAGTTCATATTTTAAATAAATTATATATATTAGGCATATTATTCTTAAATTCTCTCAATGATTCTTAGATATTTATGAAGCAAACATATTCATTTAAAATCACTGAGTTCAATAAAATATTTGATAAGATATTCAAAATTAAAATCAAAAGACTGTTATTCAAGTAAGGTACCATTCCACAGTACCAAATAATTCTGATTGTTGGAATAGAACAGATGTCCAGTTTTTAAAAACATCTATTTTTATTGTTTTTAAAGTATGTGTCTGTGTGTAGGTTTTTGTACATGAATGTGGGTACCTTTGGAGTTCAGAGAAAGAGTGTCAGATTCCCTGGAGCTGGAATTACAATCAGCCGTAAACTACCTGATATGAGTGCTGGGAACAGAACCCAGAGCTTTGCAAGAGCAATGTCCTCTCTATCGCTGAGCCATCTTTCCAGGCCCACATATCCAAATTTTAAACATAAAATTATTGATAATACAGTTTATTTACTGATATTTACATATTTATTTCAAGTGTTCTTATGGATTGATGATGAATAAAAATAAGGTTGTTACATGATTATTTTTAGGTTATTTTGCTATACTTGGGAAATGCTTGAACCAGAAAAATCTAGAATCTTTTTTCTCCCACCTAAACTTTTCTAATTTTTAAATTATTATTATTATTGTGTGTATATGTATCTATGACATGTGTTCCTATGGATGCTTGCATACCAGAGTGAACATGTAGATGTTAGAAGACAATTTTCTCATATGTAGATCCTAGCTTCTGATTTTTATATATGTGCATTTATGTGGGAGTGAGTGTGTCCAGAGCCAGAAAACAAGAAAGGAGCCGCTCAGGCAGGGGAAGAGGGTGTGTGGTGGCATGTGTGGTAGATAACAGAACACATATGTGATATGAAAGTTGAAGTGGCAATACTGGGGGGTAGAACATTTTCAGTGGGGATGGGATTGGGGAGATGGAGAGAGGAGTGGTTTGGGGAAAAGGCCAGCCAACACTAAGGATGTCTGGGAAAGCTGTAAGTAAAACTGCTATTTTTGTAAGCAAATTTAAAAATGCTTGTTACAAGAGTTTGTCTGGGAGTACTATGTATTGAAGAATAAAACACTCCTAGAAGCTGTAGGTTATATACTAAGGGTGGGCTACCTCTTTATGAGTTGTTATCAGAGAGTCTCGTGAGGTCCTGAAAACAATGTAGGCTACTGGTTGCTGATTAGACCTAGGTGTCTTGACCTTAATACTAAAGAGACCACATGCTTGGGTTGCAGAACATAAAGATAAGAAATTGGAACTGAGCTAACTGGTAGTTTTCTCCCTGCTACATGGACTGACTGGGGCAGGGCAGGATGCAGGGTGTTATCAATAACAGTACACTGCTATAGATCCTGTGTTCTACACTACTGATCTACCAGGATAGATATGTCCACTTTTTATGGAATAATCCTTTTGTGAAGATTTGTCCCTTAGATTGGTTTAATAAAGATGCTGACTGGACAATAGCTAAACAAAATAAGGCTAGGCGGTAAAGCGAAACTGAGAATGCTGCGAGAAAAAAGGATGGGCTGGGGAGTCTTGAGCAGACACAGAAAGAAACAAGATGGGAATGCTGTACTGAGGAAAGGTACCAAGCCATATGACAAAACATAGCTAAGAAATATGGGTTAATTTAAAATGTAAGAGTTAGATAGTAGTAAGTCTGAGCTATTTGCTGAGTATTTGTAATTAATACAAGTCTCTGTGTGAGACTTGAGACTGGCTGCTGGGAAAGAAAAGTTGCCTACACCCATTGGTGCACTTATAGCATAAAGTAACTTGTGGTTTAAATAAGAAATGTTCCTCCAAAGCCTCATGTATTTGTTCCTTTGTGGGTGTGGCTGTTTGAGAAAATATGGAAACTTCAGAAAGTGTAGACATGCTGAAGGAAGGATGTCCTTATGGAAAGGCTTTGATAGTTGCACTGTCTCACTTCCAGTTTGCTCTCTGCTTCCATGTGTGGTTGGGATGTGATTTCTCAGGTCCCTACACCTGCTACCATGCTTTCATCACTGTTAGGGACATCCAGCCCTGCAGAATCACAAGCCAAGACAAACTCTTTCTTAGGTTGTCTTTGGTCATGGTGTTTTATCATGGTGACAGAACAATAATTAGTATAGTAACTAGCAGCCTTTTTTAAAAATTTGATTTGATTTGCAGGCCACTCAAATAGGAAGGAATGCAGGCTTGGTACCGTAAAGATGGTCAGAAAAACTGTGGCTTGGGAGGTCTTAGGCACTAAGGGGTAGCTAGTATTATTGTTTTGTAAAATAGGCATATTGTGGCCCTCAAGGATGGCTATGGTTTCAAGGATGGAGTCTTTAGCTCATGTGGTTGCTGTCTGACTTTTGCAAAGCACATTCTTGCATCTTTTTGAACATACTATATCAAGGAAACACAACAAACCAACACTTTCTTCTCTAGGCTTGAGTGACTTTTGTCTGCAATCCCAGCACCCATGACACTGAGGCAGTAGGCTTGCTGCAAATTCAAGATGAGGCTGAGGACTGAGTGAGACCAAGTCTTGAAACAGAACAGAATACCTTAAACAATTCTCTTAATCTCCATTGCTGTCCTAGATGACAAAGCCTCCAGTCAATTCTTGACACCTTTCCCTGTTTATTCTGCTCTCAGTATTTTGATTTCTCTGCTGTTGCAAACATTTTTAATCCTCTAAGCATATCAATTCCTCCGTTTCCTTGCCATGTTTTCTTTGAATATTATGAAACTTGCTTTCTCCCCTCATTCAGAGCTCCATTCAGAAATGTCTGCCTATCAGAAAAAGATTCCCTGACCATCTGTGCAAAGACACAAAGAACACTTATGTGCATTGCCTCTCCCATTCCTTTTTATGCTATTTTTTGTCCTAAACACCCATTGCTTGTGTTTTATTTTTGCCTTGGCTCCATCTGTAAGTTGCAAATGTCCATGATGGTAGAAACTGTGCACATTTTAGCACAGTAGATGATAAAGGACATCTGGTACACATAAGAGAGACTTACGAAACATTTTATGTGAGTAGTGTGTTGGAGAAAATGTGGGTATGGCTTGGTAGCCAGCCTCCTTGGCACCCTGTGCTCCTAAAGAAGAAACATGATACATCATTACTGTGGGACAATGGTCTTGTACCCTGTAAAGATTTGTTACTTGTATTGGTTTAATAAAACAATAAAATGGCAGGCAGGAAGTATAGGTGGGGTGACTAGGAGAATTCTGGAACAAGGAAAGGCTCAGTCTGTAGTCGTCACCCAGATACAGAGGAAGCAAGATGAGAATGCCTCACTGATAAATGTACCAAGCCACATGGCTGACACAGACAAGAATTATGAGTTAATTTAAGATGTAAGAGTTAGCTAACAATGTGCCTAAGCTATTGGCTACACAGTGTTGTAATTGATATAGTTTCTGTGTTATTATTTGAGTCTGGGCAGCAAACAGTCTCTATCAACACACCATGCTCCCAAAGCCAGAAAACTGAATTGTGAAGTAGGCTGAGTAGCCTGTAGCTGGCCTTAGGATGAGTCTATACTCTGCATGCCATCTTTAATGTGCTTCTTTGTATAGAGACCCTGGTGATGTGAGCACTCGCTGTCCCATCCGAGGTAATGTGCTAACCAACCACAGTCGACAGGCTTCCTCTGTATAAGAGGTTGCTTATTTCCATAAAGAAGATGCTGTTCCATGAAACCAACTCTGGAGTGTATCTCCACACCCTTTACTGACCCACGGCTTTGCTGTCTTGGTAGGGGACACCCCGGTTATGCAGGGATTTTCAAAGTAATTCCACTGGTTTTATAAGCTGTTTCTTCATGTGTTTCTTAGCCCATAATCAGTACTCTTTCTCAAGATTCTTGGAACTTCATCTGAGGATTGGTGTGTACATTTGCATCTGCGATGCTATATTGTCAACCTCCATTTATTTTCCCTAGCCTTCTGTGGGTGAAGGGATACTGACAGGTGACTGGCTTTGGGGGAGTAGCAGAATACTCTTCTGGTTTGCTCTCCCAAGTGCTGGTCACTGGGATGGGCATATATTACTTGTCCTGACAGTGACCATTACTCTAAGGCCCCAGTTCTTTCCAATAGAGGACTCTGCATGCATCGCTGCTGCTCATAGATCGATGTCATGGGTGTTACTTGCCTCACATCGAGGGAAGCATGGAATACATGACCTTCTTGGTTTCTCACTGCAAGAAAAACATAATGGTTTTCCTTAGTGCCTTGTCCCAAGGCTGTTCCTACTTAAGAAATACTGATATTATTTAATTTCATTACATTTTATTTAGACAGAGATTTACTTTTGCCATCTTTCATCTGTGAACATGAAACAGTGTCCTTTTTTTCAAAATTAACTTTTTTATTTTTCTTTAGGAGGTTAAGATTCTCAAGAAATCACAGAATAGTACTGCTGGGAATTCCTATGTACTGTCTATGAAACCATGGTGGTCCAACTCTTTAAACTCAGGTACAGAATTGTCCAGACAGTATGTACTGTCTATGAAACCATGGTGGTCCCACTCTATAAACCAAGGACAGAATCACCAAGACACTTTCAGTGTTTATATGTTTTAGTTTTAAAACAGTTCTATTGAGATAGGATTCATGTAGCATATGTTTATGACATTCACTTCATACACCATAAAAAATGGTGCATGAAAAGGTACAATTCAATGATTTTTAGTTCATTGACAGAGTGGCTTGTTAACAGACTTTGAAATTCTTTTAATGTTTCCCCCAAAGAAAAGTATTACTCACCTGAGAGAACTCTTTTTCTGCCCCACCAACCTTCTGCAAACACAATTTCATTTTTTCTTCTATGGATTTTCCTATCTTTTTATCCATGGCAAAGCAAACACCATTTCTTCATCCCTTTCATTGCCAGGTAGCATTTTGTTGTAGCTTAGATGATCTATGGTACATCCTCTCTTCATTAGGTGGGCATGGAGGTGGAGGTGTTACTCCCACTTCTTACATATTTTGATGACTACTGGGTGAACTTCTATGGAGGAACATTGTAAAATGTCTCATGGTTAAACTTAGATTAATTTACTGTTACTGTGACAGGGATTCAGGGCTATGTTACCCTACAAATAAAGAGTCCACCTGCCTCTTAATAGTATTTACATTCCCACAGACTAACTCCACTAGCCACTGAGCCATTTTCTGCAAATATAACAAACTTTGAAATGATTTCCGTAAGGAATCAAACAGCACCCAACCCTTTTGAGAGGAACTTTCATTCGACATAAGAGTCTTGATATCCATCTACAATGATGCATGATCTGAAATTTGCTTCTGTTTACTACTGAGAAGCATTCCACAGTATGGACAGATCACTGTTTAGTCACACAAAGAACACTGGGATAGGTGCCAGTTGTTAATGGTGACAAAGAGAGTCAGCTGCTGTGAATAGTCCTTTACAGCTCTCCCTGTGACTGTTTTGTTCCATAATTGTTAAGTGTTTGTTCAATGTCTGGTTCTTCCAAAACCAACAAAACTATCTGGTAGCTTTACGGGTTTAAGATAAGGTTTCTTCTTGTCTTCTCCAGTGCTTGGTTCTGTGAAAGAATTCTGAACTATTTGTTCTAAAGGGAGTATTGCACTAGCTCACTATTTCATGCCTTCATTGTTCTTTGTTTTTTTGACACAGGATGGTACTGTGCAGCCCTGGCTTGTCAGTCTTCTGTTCACTGTGGAACCTAGGCTGATTTCAAGTCTCAACAGTCCTTCTGCCTCAGCCTCCCAGTGTTGGGATGATAGGCAAGCACCACAATGTCTACCTCTTACTACACACTGGATGGCTAATTGTTTTAGTTTTTTATTATTGTCATGATAAATAAGAACATGAATTTGCTAGGTTCTAGGTCAGATAAGAAGTCTGATAGAGGTCTCCTGGTGTTAACTGGCTGCCCATTCTGGAGGGTCCACACAAGAGGGACCCTACGCACTTACCCTTTCTGGCTTTTTCAGCCCCTGTACTCAATCCCATTTTGAAAATCTGTAATGGTGATTTTTCTGACTATTCTGCTGTCACAGATCCCTGACTGCAGCCATGCACACTTGTCACCCTTTAGGGGTTCATTTAGTGAAACTGGACCTCCCCATGGACAATCTAGGAACTCTACTCTGTCAAACTCCTTACCATCAGTCACACAGTGTCACTATTGCCAGTAAGAAAGCGTATTCCCAGCCTTCAGAGATGTGAATGTGGACCATTGTTCAACTCACCATGCAGACACTAACGAATACTCTATTAGTTAAGGTTCTCAAAAGGAACACAACTGATAGAATGTGTATGTGTGTGTGGCACACGCATGCAGGAGAGTGCATGCATGCATACGTGTGTGTGTGCTTTCATACATATACACACACGTACTAAGGCTGTGGACTGTGGCCTGAGCAATCCTACAATGGCTGTCTCCTGACTATGATCCAACCCGGATGTCTCAACAGTTCTTATTAGGTTCTGTAGTCCCAGGGAAGTCCTAGAGAGCTGCCTCTTTTCGGTCTATGGTGGAATCCCAAAGAAGTAGGTCCTCACCAGTGAAGGAATGCCCCAGCAATAGGTAGATGAACTTGACAGCAACAACGAGAGTAAGCAGGCAAAACACAAAGGTTTTACTCTTCCATATCCTTTTATGTGGGCTGCCACTAGAAGGTGTGAACTAGACTTCAAGCGAGTCTGCTCCCTACAAATGACACAGCCAAGAAAATCCTTCACAAGCCTTCCTAGCTGCTTAGGTTTTAGCTGACTCCAAATGTAGGCAAGTTGACAACAAAGACTAGCTATCATAAGTACCTTTCCTGTACTCATGTGCCAGCCACTTGTCACCTTTGCTGAAATGTTTCTTCAAATCTTTTATGTGGTAGAAATTGACTTATTTGATTGCTGCTGAGTTTAGCAAATCACTTGTTTTGGATACGCAAGTACTGGGTTTTCCCTGTTTTATTAGCTGTATGATTAGCAAACATTCAGCCCTAGCCTGTTTTGTTTACTTTAATGATAGGGTATCTTGAATAGCAGATAGCTGCAATTTAGAATAACTATGATTCACTGACTATTCTCTTTAAGAATTCATGTCTTTACTATCCTGTCTATGTAATTTTTACCCTAGATCATAGATTCTCTACTATGATTTCTGCTAAAACCCCTCAGTTACATTTTGTACTCTAATCTATAATCTTTTTGTACAGGATAACACTAGTTTTTGCAAGCTTAATGTCATCAGAACTTTCTGAGCAAAGTTTACACCCAACTTGGCCTAAGCCTAAGCTATTTATTATAATAAAATTCCTCTATGTGTTGCTCTAGTTATACCACACAGATTTGAATGACATGGACCTGCTATACAGTTTGCTTAGTCTCCATTAGAAGATAATATTTAGCAAATTATAGTAAAAATATCACCTTCAGGGTTTTGGCATTGATAAAAAAATTAATTTTATTGTGCATATGTACTGAATGATATTGTTGCTTTGAAGGTTCCCATATCCACCCTCATAGACATTATGCTAATCAGTTCCAACAAGTCACAGATCCTTCCTGCTGCCAAGCATAACTACAACTACCTTCCTTACAGATTCTGTGTCCATAACCCTGAGCACCCTAAAATGTTGTTTTTTCAAATTATTATAATTAGAATAACATGGTATATAATCATGGGTTGTTCAGCATAGTCCTTTAAGAATTTCTAAAAGTTACTGTACCTGTCTACAGTGGTCAGTTTTATTGTTTTTACTATTATCTGTGATTGGTCTGCATGTGTCTACACACACACACACACAGAGACAGAGACAGAGACAGAGAAGAGAAAGGGAGATGCAATGCATACGTAAAAGATTTTATTTTTTCTTAAAGAAAGTAAAAACTATTTCCTGAAGTACTGTTACCATATTATACTCTTACCAAAGATGTATGAGAGTACAATTTTCCTACATAATTACCCATATTTGTTATTATCACTGTATTTTTAAAAAGTTTTATCCATTCTGAAAATTTTATGGTTACATCTCATTGTGGTTTTCCTGAGATTCGCACACTAAATATTTATTTTGTTCAGTTTATTTTGAAAAGGTTTCCTTGAGAACACTTCTGTTTGGAAGTAAAATGCTCAATT
This sequence comes from Ellobius talpinus, assembly GCA_001685095.1. Taxonomy (NCBI): domain Eukaryota; kingdom Metazoa; phylum Chordata; class Mammalia; order Rodentia; family Cricetidae; genus Ellobius; species Ellobius talpinus. The sequence goes on along the minus strand of LOJH01018789.1, from coordinate 1,112 downwards.
ACCAAATGTTTGAAGATTCCTTTCTGATGTTTGATTCTACTATGACCAGAGACCATGGTTCTTTTGATCTCAATCACTTCAAATTTACTAAAATTTACTATCTATCTCATGACATGATTTGTTAGAGGGAGAGAGGCCACTTGTTGGTTCTTGACTGCTTAGCCCCCAAAAAATCACCCAGAAACTGTGTGATTAATTAAATCACTGTTTGCCCCATTAGCTCTAGCTTCTTATTTGTGTTCTGGGCAGCTGGGATGAACAAACAGCCCCCTTACTACAAACTGGCATGCCAACATGGTGGACTAAATCCACACAAAACCTGAGAGGGCTTAAAAGAAATTCTAGACACTAAAAATCAAAGTTTAGCCTCATTTTTTTCAGCTGGTGGCTTGCTGCAGCTCCTTTAAGAGAGGTTTTCCTGACTCAGTGGGGAAAAAAAGCCATGCCGTTTTAAATGCCGTCTTTCTGGGCCTTGCTGCTAGCACAAACTCTGACTCTTTCTGGAAGTCCAGCTACAGAGCATTTGAATGGGGTTTGTTAGCAACGTGCTATGGCTTGCTTGGTAGCAACATGGACCTGCTGTGTGACTAGAGATGGGGCACTGTGCATGGCTCAAGGAGCTCCACCATGCTGGGCTGTGCAGAGCAAGCAGGAAGTACCATATATACACTAGCAATGGTGCAGCTTAGATTTTTTTTAAGAAACACTTAGCATTTTAAGAAGCACTCCTGGACAGTAAAGAATTGCAGATACACAATAAAGACAAATTCACACAGAAAAGACCTCTAAATGGGTGACACTATTGGATAAATGTACTAGGCTTGGGAGAAAGAGAAAAGAATATAGATAGTCATAAAAAGAAGTAAATGGTTAGAAAAAAGTAAAGTTTTTTAAAGAGACAGAGTACAGACAGTCATAGATCAAAAGGAATAAAGAAAAATAAGCCACATAAAAGTGGAAAATGCACAGATTCACTGTTTGGCACATTAGCTCTAGATTCTTATTGGTTAATTCTTACATATTAATTTAATCCATCTCCATTAATCTGCATCACCACAAGGTCATGGCCTACCAGCAATGTTTCAGCACATCTGTCTCCAGCAGTGGCTCCA
>LOJH01018788.1:2019-21570 GCA_001685095.1 Ellobius talpinus | reverse complement strand
CACACACACACACACTTCTGTTGGCTCCTCCTCGGCTAGGGTGGACAGACTGTACTCAACACATGATGAGTTCAGAGAGTGCTAAGTGTTATGAGAATCAGAAAGTCAGGCCATGATCAGAGTGGTGGCTATGCTGTCCGCCATGACAGCCATGGGAGCTCACTTAAATTTAAGCCTGAGTTATTAAAATAAAATTACTAAAATGAGACAAAAATGTAGCTCTTAAGTTCACTCCAACTGCATGCCAAGTGCTAACTAGTCCCACGAGGCTAGTGGCTGGTGGCATGGGCACAGAATACTTCAACCCTCGAAGACCTAATGGCAAAGAATTAAAAGAGACTGGGCCACTTCACACTGGGTGGCCTATCTGAGGAGGGTCCTTGAGGAGGAGTGTGAAAATGAGAAGAAATCAGTGGCTGATAGGCAGAGGGTAGAGTCCAGGTGAAGGGGTGTGGTGGTTTGGATAAGAAAGGTCTTCCTAGATTCAAATATTTGCACGCCTGGTTATCAGGGTGTGGTGCTTCATGAGAGGGAGCAAGAGGTGTGGCCTTGTGGAAGTATAACAGTGGAGGTGGGCTTTGAGCTTTCAAAAGCCTAAACTAGGCCCAGTGTCTCCCTTTCTTTCTGCTGCCTGTGGGTCCAGATGGAGAACTCCCAGCTACTTCTCCAGCACCGTGTCTGCCTTCATGTTACCACGCTCCCTGCCAGGACGACAGTGGACTAAACCTCTGAATCTGTGAGCCAGCCCCAGTTTAATGCTTCCCTTTGTAAGAGTTGCCACGGTCATGGTGTCTCTTCACAGTGACAGAACTCTCACTAAGACAAGCGGGAGTGATGGCAGGCAGACTCATCCGGACTCTACCCAGAGAAGTGTAAGAAAAAGTCTGGCAAAGTTGAGGAACAGAAACATTGGGGTGGTCGCGGTGTGACCTTGAGGTTAGAGGGGCAACAGCAGCTGTGAGGTCAAAAGTAATAGGTAGAGATGACAGCAAGGCTTACCATGTGACAGCAGGATCGTCCAGGTGGGTGCTATTCTCAAATAAATGAGAACAGTCGGATCCAGAGGACAGACTACCAAAGTTACACAGCCAGTGAGCAAACAGACTGGACTCCAGCTAGGGGTGGAGCCTTGCGTGTGGCTCAGGGAGTAACTGTGTGTTTGAAAGCACCTATTCACAGTGTGACTAACAGATAACAGAGAAGCATGCCAGCCAGGGACTACCTGTCTAACCGAGGCAATACCTACCTACAATTTATGTCTTCTACGGAAGCACCCGCACACACCCCTAAGAGTTGGTTATCCCAAAACTGAATGCATGCACCCCAACTTTCCAATCATTGCAGGAGAGCAGTTCAATCCGGTCTTACCTTGTCTGGATTTAAAGCACTGGGCTTACAGTCTTTAAATGTCTATCAAATCATGCCAAGTGTCTCCCTGCTCAGAAGTCTGACTTGAGTTGGTTCTGGCTCTGCTCAAGGTTGTTTTCAGCTTCTGTAGGGAGAGTGTTGACTCAGGTGATAACCTGAGGAGTGGGTTTCAGTATGGAAGGGGCCTCCTGAGCCGCTCAGAACATACATATCTTGTTCTTGAGTATTTAGCGGGGAAGGTACCAAGACTGTAGGGGTGATCATGTCTCCTCAGACGAGCTCACCTACAACACTCACTTTGCATGCAGAGTCTGAGTGTTCCAGGTTCCCTTGTAAAAGAAGAAATGAGGTAAGGGAATTGACAGACCTCCTGGGAGGAAGAGTGGAATGTTATTGAATACTACTCTACTCCCGGTCTCTACACATAACCAACTTAGTTGCTTAAATAAAAGATAACTTCTAGTTGGGCTTGGTGGCACAAGCCTGGGATCCCAGCACTTAGAATGTAGATGGATGATTAAGAGTTTGAAGCCAGGCTTAGGCACATAAAATCCAAAGCTAGTTTGAGTCGCATGAAACCCTGTCTCAACAATTCAACCTCTAACCCCTCCAGCCCATAATGCTTTCCCTTACCAAGTCCAGGAGGTTCTTTAGATCTCTTCTAGTAGAGATGGAGTCAACCATCATTTCCCTTCTGGCCATAGCTGCCTTCTGTGGTGGCCTGCCTCTGGGTATAGGCTTGCATCAGGTTAGAACTCTGCAATACTGTCCATACAGGATACCCCTTGTCCTATTGTTTGATTGGTTGGTTAGTTTTTTCTGAGGCAGAGTATCACCATGTAGACCCAAGTTGGTCTTAACCTTCTGTAATCTTTCTCCATTGGCCTCCCGAATGTTTATATTAAAGTGTGTATCACTACATCTGGCCCCCCATCCCTATTTATGTCAGAATATTTAGCCTCTCTGGGGTGGCCTTTCTTTATTTACTAAAGTGAGGATAATTGCTAATAAATGCTATTCAATTTCTTGGCACTGTTATGGGAATTAAAGTGGTTAAGGTAGAATTAATGAGGTCAGGAAACCATTATCACTGTCAACAATGATGTCATATCATCAGTACTGAAAAGAAGAGGATAGGAAGGGAGGTGGCTATGTCCCCAGCCCAGTTTCAAGGCCAAGGTGAGTAAGGATCCATGTATCTCCCAGGTTCCCCCAGATTAGCTAGGGGGTTTCCCATAAGCTCCAGACGCTGTGCCAGAAGTCACTCACAGGCTGTATGAGCAGCACCACAGGCCCCACTACAGTTCCTGCTGGCTCAGCAAAGGAGCAGCCAGTCAGCCCACTTCCTGTCTCCCTGGCATCCCGCCAGCTGGCTGGGTCAGAGGCAGTAGCTCCTGTGTAAAATGTAAAAGAAAACCCTCTGTGTCAGGAAGTCACCCTCTGCCAGGGGAAGCTGGATTCTCTCTGGTTCTGCCTGGGGGGTGAATAACCTGGGGGTCAAGCAGCTTGGGCCCCAAACTGTGGCCTTCCTTGGACTCACCTTCCTGGCACCCATCCTGCCCAGCTGCTTCATTGCCTGTTGTCTCAAGATGTGATGAGTTCACTGCCAGTGACTCATGGCCGTCTTATTTTCCAGGCAAGTCTTGTGTACAGTAAGCAATCCCCAGGTAAGGGAAGCCTTCGCTTCTCGACAGGGAGCAGGGACTTGGAGTATGTTTGGGGCACAGATGTGGAGCCACAGATGCGGGCTTGAATCTGGAGCTACCAGTTTCCATGCTAGGTATGACTGGGGACAAGCTATTACACTCTTTGTGACTCGGTGTCCTCATTTGCAAAATGCTGACAGTAGTAAGTCTTATATGGCAGGTTATGCTGAGGGCTGAATGAATTGGTATCTATATGTGTCTGCGACATAGAAAGTACATATATCAGTGTTTGATAAATAAATTCTGATAAGGGGGAATTGGTTATATAAACTCCACTTGGTCATTAAAATCTTCATAGGAGTATGGAAAAACATTCATGATCTACTATAAGTGAAAGTGATTTTTAAAATTGTACAGTATATATAATTTAAAAAAGACAATAAATCCAGGGACAGGAGAGGGGGCTCAGCAGTTAAGGATGCTGGAGTTCAAATGTCAGCACCTATAGCAGGTGACTCACAAACACCTCTAACTCCAACTCCAAAGGACTCAGAACCCCCTCTGGCCTTCAGGGGCACTTGCACACACATGTGTGCATTCACGCACAGAGTCACAGTAAATCTTTAAATAAAGAAATCTATAGAAATGGAAACATTAAAGTATATACTTTTATTATATACCAAAAGGATGTTTCTGTTTTCCAAATTCCCTGTAGTCTACATATATTATTTAAGTAATTTAAAAAGTTATTCAGAAAGGCAGTGGATGTGTAGAATTCAGATGCAATAATCATGCTTTAAAGTCATAACAACATAACAACACTATTCCCCGTGGTGCACAATCCTGCAAGGCCTAAGCCATGATCAGCATCACATGCTATAGAGAACTCAAACACTACCATAAAAAAATCATAGTATTAAATGTTCTGGTGAATGCATTCCACCATCTGCTCTCTGGGAATAATCAAAAGCCAACTGCACCTACAGAGTCAGACTGGAACCTTACCTAAACAACAGCTGACCCTCATATGTCCCTTCTCCAGAGCAGCCCACCCAGCATGTGAAAGCCACAGGCTGGGCAAGGTGGTGAGTGAGGGGGCGGTCATCAGAGCTCTGAGTAGAGACAGGACAGGGCAGGGTGGGGTGACATTCCTCTAGACACTGAGTCAGAGGCTTCAAGGAGGAAATATAACCCTGGGGGCTAGAGAAATAAAGGAAGGAGATCAGCCTCCCATCTCGATGCTCATTTATGGAGAGCGTGAGTAGAGATTAGGAAAGCAAGAGCTACCCCTGAACCAAGAGCTTCGCAAATCACTTCTGAACTCTGCAAAACAATTACAGGTTCCAAGTAGCCCAAATCCGGAAAGAGCACCAAATTGCAACCACGGGACACCTGGGATGCTAGCTAGTACAGCGCATCTGGAGCCAGCCTGCAGATAAATAAGACCTCACAGACCCTGCATCTGGATTTCAGATGGATGTGAACAGTGTTAGATGGAGCCTGTGTGTACCAGAGAACTGGCATTAGGATGAATCCCGAAAAAACGTCAGGGCGTTGCCAACGTCTCTCCTTTGACTTCGCCTGCTTTGCTTCCTCTAACACTTGCCGTTTTATGTCCCCCTTTCCTGTAATCCAAGTCATGGTGGGTCCTTTGAAAGATGTCATGATCTTTTCCTTCTCTACATGGTTAGCTCATAAATTCTTTCCCTGGCATCCCATCACACCCTGTAGATGTGAGGAGCTTTGGAAGAAAATTAAATGTTACTAGCAAATTCTGATGCCGGGTGGTTTCAGGAAACATTGGACTGACAGAAACTGGTTTCATTTCCCCTTCAATCTTCTCAAACGTCAGGGCCATAGGGCTCTACCCCCGTGCAGTTTGCCCTACGCAAGCTGCATTGGTAACTGTATATATAAAAAAAAGATCACCATGACATTCTCTAAAACACACAAATTGACCGGAGCTGCTTCTTTCCTCCCAAAGAATCATGGTGTTTGGGGTGGCCTTTGCTCTACAGGGGACAGCCCAAGGCTCAGGCAGGAGGTAGGTGGCTGCTCTATTTCTCCATGAGAGGTGACAGTGATGACAACATCCAGACATTTCTGTTGATGTCTGTCAGGATCTGCTTCTAAAGCTCTAGCCAGGCTTGCAAAAGCAAAGATCATGCACTTTCTAGTAGGAGAATGGATTGCATCTGTTAAGAAGGTATTTCTCTTTAAAAACACTGATGGTCTTTGTTTGAAGGGGGGGCTGTGATGAGAGAGTTGTTGCTCTTCATGAACGCCTGGTTCATGCCACAGAGAAAAGAACAAGGGGTGTACAGATGCCAAAACAGAATGCTTGGTAACACGCATGCACTAGCGGTAATCCCAGGACTGTGAAGTAGGGCATATGTTCCCTCCATGTGACCTCCAGCGTTCAAGAGGCCACTCTGCTTTCTGTCACATTGCCTTTCTTTTCCTCCGGTCCCTCCCAGTCTGTGGTCTGTTCAAAGCATACCCAGCATGGAAGTGGTACCAAGGAGTCTGCCTGCCGGGAAGTGGTTTTGAGCAAATGCTAAGTTCTAAACCCTTCCTTAAAGTTGCTCTCTCAAGCTTCAGTGGCGTGGGACTGTGGTCTATACAGGTGTTTGCCAGTGGCTTCCCGCACATGGAGCCATCTCTCTCAGAGTAGTTCACCATGCTATGATTTGACTGTGTCAACCCAAACCCTGGGTTGGGAAGTTAAATCTCACATTCATTTGCTAATGGTATTTGAATAAGGGATCTATGTGAGTAGTAGATACATTAATAAGGGACAGGGCTTCTATGATGGCATCAGTGGCTTCTTAAGAAGAAGAAGCAAGACTTGTGCTGGCACACTTGCTGTCTCATCACGTGATGCCTCCTGCCCTATCAGGACACAGCAAGAAATTGTGGCATCAGGCTCTTATACCTCCCTCCTTCAGAGCTCTGAGACAGATGAGCCTTTATTCTTTGTAAATTGCTTAGTCTTAGTCAGAGACAGCACAGAAAATGGAAGAAAACATCCCGTGTGTGGATGTCTTGAACTAGTGGCATCAAGTTAAGACGAATGGTTCAATAGTCAGCCCTCCTCTCCGTTCCTTTTCAGGAAAGAAAGAAGAAAGGGTTATTCTCTGTGCTAGAGAAAAGGGAAGGTTGTCTCACACAAATCCTATTGTGTAATATTTATGGGATCGTAGATGAGAGAAAATCTACTACCAAATAAATCAGCTTGATTCTCCTCTGTTGTGATCAGGACTTCACTTCTAAGACATAGTAAGATCTTTTTCCTTGATGGTTCGTTGTGTAATTAACTCATACATCTACTTTAAATAAGCAATGCAGTTTTAAGAAAAGGAGTTATATATTAACTATCTTCCTATAATTAAGCCCCCAAATGAGTGAATCTACTTGATGCTGTGCTCCCTTTGCTTTGCATATGTTTTGGGGGGAGGGGCACACTCTTAGCTTTAGATACTTTTAAACAGAAAATGGAAATTAGAGTAACTTAACTAATAGGAGTCTAAGGGTCTCCGGATTCAGGAAGCAATAAGCATGCATTCCTACTGGGATAGGGAGATGGGAAGATAGGAACCGAGAAAGGTTGAGAAAGGTGCACTCAGAGCAGGCTTTCCCTAAACAAGTGGCCCTTTCCTTCTGTCTTTGCACCTGCTGGAGGCCCTGGACCTGGCAAGTCCGGCAAGCACAGTTGTCCTGGCACAGCTAGAGCTGGAGAAGCCTTCCTCCTGCAGCATCACTACCACCTCTCTTTGTTTCTCCCCTTGGCGACCTTGAAGGATGCCCCTGAGAAGGGAACTCTAGAGACAGTAGTTTCTCGTCTGGCATGCTGGCAGGGCAAGCTTTGTCTTAGCCCACAGTAATTGGAAAACTCACTGCAGAGCTTCAGAGACCCTGCTGAGCATTCTTCCAAGTCCAACACATCCCCAGCATCCTACCCACCAATCTCCCCGTTCCTCCACAGGGCTCACTGTCCATGACTGAGAACTCACTAAGGCTGCAAGCTCAGAGCAGCCTCAGTGATGGCTTGGGAGCTGTCACATCGAGTCCACACAATCCCATACTCAATACTACTCTTACCCCACTTATTTCTTGTTTTCAACCTTTCTATTTTCCAACAAAGTGACTGTAATAGTTCTCTACCTCTACAACAAAACGCCTGGGATGAGATAAATTCTGGATATTGGCATCAAAGATGTTGGCCCATGGGTTGGTTGGCATTATTGTTTTAGCCTTGCGGCAGCAACACTATAATGGAAATAGAAGGCTGAACAGGGTCACTCTCCCCGTGGACAGGAAACAAAAGGAAAGAGAAGGAAACACTAGAGCCTCAGAGTGTCACACTTCACCTAACAATGCATCCCCAGGAGCTAAAGAACTCCCAGAGGGTCCTGACTGCTGTGCCACCCTCTCCAGTAGTGTTCAGCTGGGGACCCAACTTTTTTTTAAAAATTATAATACTTTCATTAATTCTTTGAGAATTTCATACAACATACCTTGACATAGGACCAAACTCTCAACACATAGAACTCCAAGGGATACTTATCCAATATACAGCAATGACTAACCCAACCCGTGAACATTTTTTCTTTTATTGAAAATAGGGTGGCTTTTTTTTCACACAATATATTTTGATTATGGTTTTCCCTCCCTTTACTCCTCTCAGTTCCTTCCCACCTCCCTCCCATCCAGATCCACCCCCTTCCTGCCTCTCCTTAGAAAACAAACAGACATTCAAGGGATAATAATAAAATAAGATTGCAGTGAGTGTGACAGCTGTCTTGGTTGTCAACTTGACTACATCTGGAACTATCTAGAACCCAGTGACTGAATTGACCTGTCAGGGTTTTTTTGTTTGTTTGTTTCTTTCTTTTTTGATTAAATCATTTGAAGTGGTAAGACCCTCTTTTAATCCAGGTCTTTTGACGTGGGAAATCCACCTTTAATCTGGGTCACACCTTCTGGTAGCAGCCTACGTAAAGGAGATGGGAAAAAGAAACCTGTTCCTTTTGCCTGCATGCTCTGGGCCTCTCTGGCAAAACCATTCCTTCACTGGCACTAGAACACACTCTTGGGATTCTGGTGTCTACTGAAGACTAAGACATCCAGCTTTATGGACTGAACAACTATTAGATTCTTGGACCTTCCATTGGTAGACAGCCATTGTTGGACTAATAGGACTACAGCTTGTAAGGAATTGGAATAAATCCCATGTATATTCATTCTGTAAGTTCTGCTCCTCTAGAGGACCCTGACTAATACAATATGATCAAAACAAAGACAAATTAATTAAACTAGGACAAAACAAACAGAAGGAAAAGATCCCAAGGAAAGGCAAAAGAAACAGATCCAGATGCAGAGACTCTTGTTCTCACACTCAGGAATCCCATAAAAATACAAAACTAAAAGCCATAATGTATATGGAAAACCTGTAAGATAGATAGATAAATGTAAAATTAAAATTAAAAAACAACCCTGAGGCAACAATATGGGATAAAGAACTTCTAAAGAGGATGTCGAGTTTGCTTTCTGTTGGCCATCTATGGGCTACATGTGGGCTACATGTGGGCTACCCTTAAGAGTAGTTTCCCCAGTAAGACTCCCTTGGAGAACAACTTTTATTTGCAAGAGCTATCAACTGGAGCTAGCTTCTGGGCTATGGATGCAGCGTGCATTCACTTCTCCTTTCGGCTCTAGGACTCATCTGGCGCAGACCCGTGCAGTCCTGGGCATGCTGCTCAGTCTCTGTGAGTCCATATGTGCGTCGGCCCTGCTGTCTAGAGGACCTTGTTCCTTGGTGCTCCCCGCCCGATCCCTTCCGGCTCTTACACTCTTCCTGCCTCCTTTTCCACAGGGGTTCCCTGAGCCCTATGAGGAGGGATTTAATGGAGACATCCCCTTTAGGGCTGAGTGTCCTAAGGTCTCCCACTGCGCATTGTCTGACTGTGGATCTCTGTGTTTGTATTCATCTGCTACAGGAGGAAGCTTCTCTGATGATGGCTGAGTAAGGCACTGATCTACTTCACTGGCCTACGTGCTTCTCTGGCAGGCTCGGCAGGTTCCCAGGATGTTTCTGTTGCAGTTGGGGGCTGCCTCCCTGGCCTGGGTGCCCTTGAACTCTTAACACATGGTACTGGCTGGTTTGTGTGTCAACTTGACACAAGCTAAAGTCATCAGAGGAAGAAGACTTAGTTGTGTAAATGCCTCCATGAGAACCAGCTGTAAGGCATTTTCTCATTTAGTCATCAATGGGGGTGCTATCCTTGGGCTGGTGGTCCTGGATTCACAAAAGAGCAGAGTGAACAAGCTGTGGGAAGCAGGCCAGTAAACAGTTCCCCTCCATGGCCTCTGCATCAGCTTCTGCCTCCAGGTTCCTGCCCTGTTTGAGTTCCTGCCCTGACTTCCTTCTGTGATGAACAGCAATGCTGAAGGGGAAGCCAAATAAACCCTTTCCTCCCCAACTTGATTTTTGGTCATGATGTTTCACTGTAGCAATAGAAACCCCAACTAAGACACACATGTTGTTTATGACTCTTATTCTCAGGTTTTCAGATCTTTAGTGTCCCCCAAAATCCTTGTTTCTCTGTCTCCAGTGTTGTTCAGGTGACCACTTCTCAATCTCTCTAGGCTTCTGGGCACACCTGCTCCTGGTTTATTCCCCTGCCTCCCCTGGTATCATTCTTTCTTTCAGCCGTTACCTTATTTCTCTGCTGGCTCCTCTTTCCTGAAGGAGCCTCCAGCCCTCAACCTTTTTCTCTTACTCATGCTTTCCTTACTCTTTCTCTCCTTTGATTCCACCCATTGCTACTCCCAGACACCTGGATGTGTGCCCAAGGGGAGAACAGTCCTCAGTGAGAACAGCCAAGCTGGTTTCTACGAGGTTTCCCTATCCTATTACAATTTAGGATTAAGGCCAAAAGGGAACTATTTTGTCTAGAACTGAACTCTGCCCTCCTCTCTCCTCTTCTTCCTAGACTGAGATGACATTGTGCATCCTTAGATTCTCCTCTTCTCCCTAGACTGAGATGACATTGAGCATCCTTAGATTCCCCTCTTCTCACTGGACAGATGCCAAGCATCCTCAGCTCTCCTCTTCTCACTGGACAGATGCTGAGCATCCTTAGATTCTCCTCTTCTCACTGGACAGATGCCGAGCATCCTCAGATTCTCCTCTTCTCACTGGACAGACACTGAGCATCCTCAGCTTCTCCTTTCAGTGCTGAATCCTTAATTATCTGTAGTTCTTGTTCCTGAACACAAACTTCTTAGTAACAGATACTAGCCACACCCATCAGGCCTGGTCCTCATTGACCTTTCAGCCTCATGTGGTACTGTTTGTCCTCTGGACTCCAGGCACATGGTTCTCTCATGCTACTACCCCCTCCTTCTGATTCTCTTTGCTCTAGCTATTCCTTCTGTGTGGAACACTCCACCCCTTTCCACACTCTCTATCTATACACTGCCTTTTGTTATCTGTTCCTACGTAGTAAATTATCACCAAACAGAACCACTTAAGACAAAAATTCTGTTCTCTCACAGTTCCTTTGGGTTAAGAATCTGGGAACAGCTTAACTGGGTGGTTTCAATTTAAGGTCTCATACAGGCATGCTGCCATTCAGGCTTCAGGCATTTGGAGCGAGGGGATCTCTCTCCAAGCTCCCTCACACAGGTGATGGTAGACTTCAGGGAATTGACTCGGCCTGATGGTGGAGACCTCAGTTCCTTGTTCAAAGGCTCTCGATGGTCTGCCTGAGCCTCCTTAGCTGTAGATCTGGCTTCTCCCAGAATGAATGGATGCTGCTGCTGCTGCCGACAATGACAAGCGACAGCAGTGCCAGACTTTTGTAATCTAATCTCAGAAAGAGCACAGCCCTTCAGTCATACACTATTGTCCACAAAACTAAACCCCATATAGTGTGGGAGGAGAGGTCCCATGGTGTGCATAGAAGGAGGTACAGATCCCTGGGGTGGGGGGGTGATACATCTTCACACTCAGCTAATTCTCAATTCCTTTTCCTTAGTACATATTTGGGCTTTTGTGATGGAAGTTGATTCTCTCCATTAGACCGTAAGACTCTTGAGAAGCAATGTTTGTCAGTTAGTTTTTGCTTTGAAACATGCAAATGGAAACTTAGTGATTCAAAGAAAAGCATCCCTCTATTGTTTCCATGTATCTGTGGATGAGCTGGAGCTCTGACCTGGAGCAGGCTCCCCTGATTAGACTGGGATAACTGCACATTCAGCATCACTCTTGGGTAAGATGGGACTGCCAGGTCTGAAATCACTTCCTTTATTTCTCTGGCAGGCTGCTGACCATTGGTCAAAGCAATGGAAGTAAAAGGCCCTTGTGTCTTTCTCCATCTGGCCAGATAGCCTGGGCACATTCACCTGCCAGCTGGAGTTTCAAGAATTTCAAGGAACGGAAGGGTAGAAGTTCTCATGAGACCAAGATTTTCAGGAGGTATAATCTTATTTCTATCATATACCACTGGCAAGTTTCTTTGCCTGATGAGGACAATTTCTTCACCCACAAACTGTGGGTAACCATTGGTGCTGCTGAAGGGCTGTTGTGTGGGTGCATATGCTGTGTTAAACATATACAAGCCATTACTTTTCCCTTACATTAATGTCCTGTATCATCTTGACCTTGATCTGAACGCCCTAGCCCTAGGACTAGCTCTGTCTGCTTATATCAGATGATAAGCCACATCTGTTATATACCTGTCTTATTTAGGGTTTTCTATTGCTGTGAAGAGACACCATGATCATAGCAACTCTTGTAAAGAAAATGTTTAACTGGGGTGACTCACTTACAGTTTCAGAGGTTCAAGCCATTATCATCATGGCCAGGAGCATGGCAGTACACAGGCAGATGTGGTACCAGAGCTGAGAGTGCTACATCTTGCAGGTGACAGGAAGTTGACTGGCTGTCACATGAGGGAAGCTTGAGCAAATGAGATCTAAAGCCCACCCCCACAGTGACACAATTCCTCCAACAAGGCCACACCTCCTAAGAGTGCCGCTCGCTTTGGGGGCCGTTTTCTTTCAAACTACCACAACCTCTCTTGGTCTCTTGAACATAACCAATGGCAAATACATGAGAGGGTGCCTAAACTCTAATTAATGCACAGTTAGTTCCTGGGACCACAGGTGGATGACATATTACTTACCCATTGGCACAGCTTCTCTTATCCTGAGGCCAGAGACTTCCCCTGCTCAGGTGTCTGGACTCTGGTCCTCTGTCCCCCTGCTTGCCTTCTAGCCATCATGATAGTGCTCGCTGCTCAACTCTGCCCTCTGGACATGTCTTCTTCCCAGGCTAGTGGTCTCATATCTAGGTTCTTCCCTTTCTTTTTCCATAGCTTCATCCCTTTCCATCCCCCCCTTGCTATTCTGACCTTGGTTTGTGTGCCAGGGAGGTTGCTGAGTACTTTACACCAATCGTCTGGTTCATCCTGACATCAACGCTGTGGCACAGGAACTCCTCTTCCCACCGTTCTCCTGATGAAAAGATGGAGATGTATATAGTTCACATGTCTCCTTGGGCCACAAGCTCCGAGAGTGGGAAAGCCAAAATTAAACTCTAGTTCTGCTCCCCAAACACATCCTTTGTTTCTCAGTTGTGTGTTCTGTGACAGCTTCCTGACAGAATGTTCCTCCTCTCTGTCTGGATGGTCTACATGTTATCAGCATTTTCTCAATTCCTCATCTCTTGCTTCGCCTTTTACTTAAGACAATGCAGTTCAACAGACCCTTCTATAATGATATTGTTCTCTGTGATGTCTGTCATGATTGTTGTTAGGCACATGTGGCTTTAGAGTACTTGATAGGTTGTTAGTATGAAGATATATAAACACACACAATCTTCTAAGTATATATGTGTGTGTACACAAATATCTGTCCATATATATATATATATATATATATATGTAAAGTGAAACATATATATGTGAGACTGGGGTCTAATGTAGCCTAGACAAGCTGGCCTTGAGCTCCTTATGTGGCTTAAGGTGAGATTGATATTGAACTCCTGATTGTCCTGCCTCTCCCTCCAAAGTTTGGAGATTACAGGAATGTGCCACCATGCCCAGCTTATGCAGCAAAGGGGGTCAAACCCAGAGTTTTGCATATACTAGGCAAGCACTCTACAAATCGAGCTATATTTCCAGCTCAAACATCTGTACTTGAGGTTGATCTTCTGCACTGTGAAGTACAACTCCGGGGTCTGTTAGTACAGCTTGTGATTAGGAGGAGGATGGGAGATGGGGGTTAGGAATGAGTACATGGAAGGGCAGCAACAGGAAAAAACTATAGAACTATTTCTCCTGAATACTGATTGACCCAAGATTAAACTTCATAAGGAAAACATATCAAATGATGTTCAGATTCCTGGTCTAAGATTCTTTCAGGATCTCTGCTTTCCAATCACCAAATCATAACACTGGTACCAAGAATGCCAGGCCCTATCAAGGATATTGAGACTCTCCAGAGACAGCTAGCTCTCCTTAGCAATGTGTAGGATGAAATACTTTCATTCCAGCATAAAGATAAAAAGAGAGCATGTCAGCAAGACGGCCTTTATCAGTGTATGCTGCAAAAATCAGTATGTAGTCAATATGACCTTCGACCTGCAGCTTAGAATTCCATAGAGCTTTGTACTTCAAGTTTTCTGGACATGCAGATTTTAAAAGTTCACAGCAAGAATTCCAGAAACTTAAATATAAACTTAAGCTATGCTTTTCTTTTTCTCAAAAGAGCATTGAGGACTTTTCTACAAAGAGAAACCAGAAATGGCTACCTCATAAATTAAATTCTAGTGAGCCTTCAAACATTTCTATTCCTCAAAAATGTTTACTGAAAAATTTTGTCTTGTTGTGCAAATATGTAATTCATTCTTTTGCTTATTTTTAAACTCAGCCAACCATCCTTCTGCACATCTACCCACCTTTCCGCCCACTTGCCCATCTATATTTTCTGAGCACGTGGGGAGTTTTCAAACACAGGAGGTAAAGAGGGGCTGAAAAATTAGAAATACAACTTTTACCAATTTGATTCCCTCCCAACTGTTTCTGTGGGTTCCCACTAGCTTGGGACAGCCTATATTCCACAACTCTAGAGAAGCTAGGTTACAAGGGACATGCATAGATTCCCTTGGGAAGGGGAAATAGACAAAAATCTACTGAGAAAATTGGGAATGTGGGAGAAGAGGAGGGGGAGGGGAGAAAGGGGAGGGAGAAGGAGATCGTGAGGGAATAGGATGGTCCTGTTGGGGGAAGGACAAAGGTGGAGAACAAGGAAAGAGATATCTTGATTGAGGGAGCCATTATGGGGCCAGCAAGAAACCTGGCACTAGGGAAAATTCCAGGAATCCACAAGGATGACCCCAGCTAAGACTCTAAGCAATAATGGAGAGGGTGCCTGACTGGTCTTTGCTGTAATCAGATTGCTGATTACCTTAATTGCCATTATAGAACCTTCATCCAGTATTGGGCCGAGCTCCCAAAGTTCAGCTGAAGAGAGGGAGGAGTGATTTCTTTGAAGATGTTTTTAAGGTTTGTGTGTGTGTGTGTGTGTGTGTGTGTGTGTGTGTCTGAATATTTTGCCTCTATTTATATGCATGCACTGCATGTGTGCCCAATGCCTATAGAGGTCAGAAGCCCCTTATTTTTATTTATGTGCATGTGTGTTTGCCTATGTGTATCTATGTGCACATGCATGCAGATACACAAGGAGGCCAAAAGAGAGCGTCAGATCCCCTGGAGTTAGGGACACAGGTAGTTTAAAGCCACCTGACAGGGATGCTGGGGATGAAGTGGTCCACTGAAAGAGCAGCAAGCACTCTTGACTGTTGAGCCATCACTTATAATAGTTCAAATGACATATAGCTTTGAACCCCTTATCTCAACAGTACCTTCTACCAGGTACTTTTTATACATATATTTACTTACCAGATTTTCTTGCCTCTAATACATAAGATAGACCTTTAGGGACTAGAATTTTTTATGTCATAAAGGACTTTGGTCATACTTCTGTTATGAAGCTTAACTCAATAAACTGCAATTTATCTCTTCACTTATAAGTTTCTATGTGTATTTTGGGGGGTTCTTGACAGCTGGGTTGCTGTCTTATTTACTGATATGTCCTTGGTTCCTATAGCAATGTCCAGAACAGAATGGGAACTTGGTAACGGTTTCTTCTCTGGAGGAAATGGCCCAGTGTATGGTGGATGCTTACAGTCATTCCCTGAAGAAACATAAAGCCACAGAAGCTAGGCTGTATCTGTGCTCTCCACAACCTGAGTCAACATGGAGTCCTTTAGGACCCAGCAGTATAATCCCCGGGGAGTCTGAGGCAACTGAACTCTGAGATAAGCTTTCATGAATTCATCAACTCCTTCCCTGTTTTTTACAGCCTCTAATGTCTCAAAATAGAGTAATTCTCCAACTATACTAGCCTATGTTTTGTTTCTACATGTTTCAAAAGGTTAAGTTCAAAGTTTGTCCTTCATCAACTTCTGTCAGTACAATATTAGATGGTGGGTACCTCCCCCCCAGGGTCTCACAGATACTAGATAAGTATTCTATCACTGAGCTACATCCCCAGACTCCCAGGAAGATTTACAGCCATCTAAAGTCTAAAGAGGAAAGGAAGATGACTATACCATGGTGCAGATGTGAAACTCAGGGACAACCTGCTGGTTCTCTCCTCTGACCATGGGGGTCCTGGGGATTGAACTCAGGTCTCCAGGCTTGGTGGCAGGCATATTTACCCACTAGTCATTTCGCCAGCCTGAGAAAGGTACTTTTTAAACAGTAAAGCTATTCGTTCTGTTTGTGACTTCTGCTGTCTTGGAAAGGCTTCATAGGGTTCAACAGCAAAAGTTATATAAACCATTCATCTGTTTATTAGTTTGTTTATTTATTTATTTATTGCACATTCATTCCAACAATCATCTGTTGAGTGCTTCCTGTCATGAGAGATTTTTGTACTTTCACTCTGAGACCACCCATGGAGTCAACTACAGAGTTTTCTAGCGACCTCAGAAGAGACAGAGAATAAGAAGGGGCTTAAAGGATGCACAAGCTTTTTGAGGGGAGAGGGGAGAAGAGGCTGAAGTGATCTTTGGTCCATCACTCCATGGATCAATCAGGTTTATTCTCTAATATTTGACTTCCAAACTTTATTGAATAATAAAACATTAAAAGAAGTCCCAATACCTGGTGTCCAATGTGGGGTGAAATCACACTGTGGCTTTTAAAGCTGCAATGTCCAGCTACCACAGGTCACAGGCTTGTCCCACCAGAGCCTTCTTCTCATTGCGATCTCCCCTAACTGAGCGCCCTAGGTCTCCAAAAGTGTAGTCACAGCCGCCTGAGAGCTCTACAGCTGTTTGAAGCAGCTCAGTCCTAGACAGGTGGGCTTCTCCTGCCTGTGAGTCTGCTTCTAAAATGCCCCCCTCCAAGCACAACCTGGCACAAATGCTTAGGCTCCCTTCCTGGAATTCCTGCTGCTCCCCTCTCAGGCTGGTCTCTATATGGTTCCACAATTACATGTTTAAAAAATAAAAAAAAATTAAATTAAGGAATAATCAACTTAGCTAGGATTGACATAATGTTGATTAAAATTATTATCAGTTTGGTAAAAAAAACTGGTTTGATATTGATGTCAAATATGAGAAATTGGCAGATAAGACACAATCCTTAGAAAGACCTACTATTGAAACTAAGAAAAATATTCACTAAAGCAGATTCTATTGCACCATTGCATTATGAAATTACAGAGCAGCAGCCTAAGGTTATTACAAAACCAACCTTAATTTATCTAGTTACCATACAAGAATAACCAGCAGATGACAGATACTCCCAAGGCTATGCAGAAATTAACTGGGATCCTGTAGAAATGTTAGATTTGAAGAGAAATAAGGAACCAGTTGTTTAATATGATATGCATTCACCTTTTGTGAGGCAGGTTGTTAAACTTGTGGGTAACTCAGAACAGAATTATTCCACAGGATTGGGAAGATACAGCTATAGCAACATTGGAAGCTGGTCCTCAGTTACAATAGAAAACAAGGTGGAGAGAGAAAGCTAGGGTCATAAAACAATGAAGTAGAGATAGAGGTATGGAAATTTCCCAAGACTAGCTTCTTATAGAGTGCCAGCATACTGACTGGCAAATACAGCTTAGATTTGATGATCACAGCTTGTCCCTGTGCCATACAGCAGCTTTGAAAGCTTGGGACAGAGTTGAAGAGTCAGGAAAGAGGACTGAGTCATTTACAAAAAGTTATACAAGGCCCCAAAGAAGCCTTTACTGAGTTTTGTTTTACAAAGATTGATTTGAGTTGTAAATAGAATGATAACAGATACAATATCTAGGCAAATATTAATGAAATCTTTGGCTTTAAAAAATGCTAATTCAGAATGCAAAAATGTGATTAGACTTTTAAAGACAAGATCATCACCCATAGATAAATAGATCCAAAATACAGGTGATATTGGATATCACACTTATGATGATACTTGGGTAGGAGAAGTGATTTTTTTAAACTTTTAAGAAGGTCAGATGTTTTAATTGTGGTCAACAAGGTCATCTAAAAGGGGATTATAGGCAAGGCATTCCTGGAAACAATAGTTTATATAGATATAATCCAAACAGAAGGCCACAGTGTTCTGGAATATGCAGAAGGTGTGGCAAAGGCAAGCACTGGACTAATGAGTACAGATTAACAGGGGATAAACAAAGGAACACTTGGCTATCAGTAAATTTCTTAGGGGGCCTCTCACAGGTCCCAATGTCAAATTTATTTCTATCATTCCCTATAAGCATTGAGGAAACCCTTCCACAATTAAAAGACTTAATGCCTGCTATTAAAAACCATACTGCTCTGAATGACATAACAGCTTCACTAGGGAAAAAAATTTTTTTTCAGGAGAGACCATGAAATAAAAATTTTAGCAAGCTTCTATAAATGATCAATGACCAGAGTTAAAAATAGAGATAAATGACATTGTGATTGAAGATTTACTAGACACATGATTAGATGTTAAAAAAATTTCACCAAAATTTTATCATCCGGATTAGCCTCTTCAAGAGGTAAATATTCAGCTTCTAGGGATCTGAAATTAATCTCAGATAAAAACAAAGTACAAGGTGGGTTGAGTTTATAGGGTCATAAGGACAGATAGGGAAATTAAACTATATGTAGCTAACATAGCAATAAATTTATAGGGATGTGATTTTTTTATAGCAGTAAAATCACAGGTTAACATTCCTTCAATCTCAGAAACAAACCATCAACTAAAGTATGCTTCTGAGAAAAGTATTAAAAGATCTTATCAAGAACAGCCATGGCTGTTCAGGCTGTACTTAAGCAGGGCACAACATCTGATCTTTCAAAGGTGCCAACAGTTCTACTTTTAAAATGGTTAACTGGCAAACCTCTGTGGGTAAAATAATTGTCTTTGACCTCAGAAAAATTACAGGCACTAGAACAGCTGGCACAGGAGCAGCTAAATGCTAACATATTGAAGAAATGACCAGTCCTTAGAATTCTCCTATATTTGTCATTAAGAAGAAATCTAGAAAATAGAGACTGTTAACAGATTTAAGGGCCATAAATAAGGTGACTCAGTCAATGGACTCTCTACACCCTGGAATTCCCTTGCCTTCTCTATTACCTAAAGGATGGTCTATCATTGTAAATGATTTAAAAGACTACTTTTTTACTCTTCCTTTACAAGAACAGGGTAGAGAAAAATTTGCCTTCACAGTGCCTACTTATAATTCCCCAACTGTTAAAAAGGTATCAGTGGAAAGTTCTTCCACAATGGATGTTAAACAGTGACACCATGCATCAATATTTTCTACAACAGCCATTGGAAATAATTCCTAAACAGTTTCCTTTGTCTATAATTTAACATTATATAATGATGCCTAACTAACTGATTCTGATGCAGATACCTTAGAGAAATGTTTGAAGTAAAGAAAGTATTTTTCTTGTTGGGGAAAAAGTACAAAGAGTAGATTCTACAATTACCAGAATATAATATAGATTTATAAAAAAAAAGTTGAACCACAAAAATTTCAAATCAGGAGAGATCAATTATGAACTCTTAATGATTTTCAAAATCTGCTAGGAAATATTAACTGACTACATCCCACAACTGGATTAACAACTCAAGAACTAAGTAATTTATTTCAAACCTTACAAGGTAAAGCAGACTTAAATAGTCCAAGAAAATTATCAGCTGAGGCTGAGAGAGAATTGACTTTGGTAGAAAAAAATACAGCATATATTTGTAGATCATTTGGATCCAGAGTTTGATTGTACTCTGGTTATTTTACCCTCTATGTATTCTACTACAGGAATTCTTATATAGGGAGAAGATAATATTTTAGAATGGATGTTTTTGCCATACAAATAAAGTAAAAAATTAAGGATCTACGTATAAATGCTGTGGGTGATATGGGATTCCCCTCTGTATGCTATGAATATGTTTTATTGCCATTGGTT
>LOJH01018787.1:5838-18869 GCA_001685095.1 Ellobius talpinus | reverse complement strand
ACACACACACACACACACACACACACACACACACACACACACAAACACACACAAAGCAGGCACAACTATTTAGAGTATAACGATGCTCTTCATTTTATTCAGGTGTCCACAACATGTTTTATTCAGTTACCTACTACAGGAAATACCCATAACGTTGGGAATAGTGAAGCAGTTCATCTCTGGACAGGTCAAATATACTTCACAGTGTTGCTTTCTATTGAGTTTGGGAAGAGGAAAAAAGGCAAATTCTTTGCACTATGTGGCTTTGCTGACAATAGAACATTTCATTCCAGATCTAGCATCTCTTCTTCTTCCTGACTAAGAGCCTATTGTCTTTTTTACTCTTAGTTAGTGGTTTCCAAATTGAGGCAGGCTTAAGAATAATACAGAAGCCGAAAAAAATTACAGGTCTTAGGGGCAAACCCCTGTAATTCTGATCAAAGGACTCTAGGATAGAGCCTGTGACAGTCTCATTTTTAAGAATGTGCTAGTGTTCTTTATGCCATTGTGACCAAAACAAAGAAAAACACTATAAAACAGGAAGCATCTATTTTTGCTCATGGCTCAATGCATAGTAATTTCGCCCATGATTGTAGGCTTGTTGTCCTTGCAGGAGAGATGGTGCTGCAGGTTTTAAAACCTCACGCCAGCCAGGAAGACAAAATTATGAGAAAGGGGCCAGTACAAGTTATATCCCTTAAAGACCCTTTTAAATTTAGCTAGTTCCTCCAACTAGCTTTACCATGCACATCTCCATGGTTTTCCAAAACTCTATTCAAGTTTTAAATTTAGAATCTATCAATGGGAGAAAACTCAGCCCTTGTGATTCAATTACTTCCCCAAGCCCTTTCTGTTAGCACTGCTCATTCACGGACTGGGTGTTCAGTCTGTAACCTTTAGTGTGTATGTGTGGCAGAAACATTTCAAGTCCAAGCGAAAACCACTCTCCTCATAAACCATGCTATCACTTAGACACCAGTTCTTAGAATAGTGCTCCAAAATTTACTAGTTGATTCAAGTCTGACATAAGAGGAGCACCACTTAGCAATGTTGAAAGTGTCAGTCCTTCAATGACAGCTGATGCATAATGTCTGAACTAAATGATTTGGAGTTCTATATTGCTGCTTTGCTTTGAGAGGTTAAAAAATATGTTTCTCACTGCCATAACACAATGTCTGAAGAATCTTAGTAAACTAAATGTTCATTTTTAAACATTTGAGGTACAGCAAGGGTGAAAGAAGAGAGTAGACTGAATTGCATCTGCAGACTAGAAGCACAGAAAGATGAAAGTAGCTTCTCAGCTTTTTGTTTTTCCGTTTGTCTCAGTCTGGAATCCCTATTCCATGGAGTGGTATACCCTATAGACAGAATGACTTTTATTCATTTCAATTAAGCAATCTAGAAACTACCTCACAGACACTACAGTATATTGTTTCCTCTGGGATTCAAGATCTTGTCAAGATGACAACCAATGTTAAGTATGAAAAAGAATCTCAGAAAATGTAGTGATACTAGGAATCTAGGCATGTTTGTCTTCAGTCACATGGTTGGATGCTTTCACTTATGTAACCAGAAATTTGTATCACTTAAAGATGTGACTCAGTGATCATTCATTAAGTCTTTTTGATATTTGTTTTGTTTTTTTTTTACGCAGAGTGTTCATAATATGTCTGTACCCCATGAGAAAGACAGACCTTTGCAGTCAAGAATGCTTGCATGTAGTTCCTAATCTTCTAGTTCTGTAAGTGTGAACTAAATACAACCTAACAATACAATTTACTATGGATTGCATATATCATATGTGTTTATTTTTTCTGTTTTTATAAAGCAGGACAGTAATGTTTTTTCATTTATATTATGTATATATTTCATTAAATTTGCTTATCTGGTAATTATAGATGTAGCATAATTGTTCAAGGTATTGTACGTTCTAAAATGGGGCCAATGTGGTTTAATGAAACAAAAAATAAACTGGTTCTTTTTGTTAATCAAAGCCAGACATCACTCATTGCAACATAAATAAAGGTGAAAAGCTGTAACAGACAAGGCTATGATTCCCTAACACTTCATCCAATTGATGACACAAATAGAAGGGTGGGGGAGCCAGGAAGTAATTGTATAAATGCAATTCCAATTATAGAAGCTTTGAGCAAACTAAATTCATTTTGTTTTCCATTTTCATCTGGATGAAGCTGGCTTCCAAAAAGGGCTTCTCTATTGAGTCGAAGAAGTAGCAATCTAAGAATTGTTCATAGCCATGTTTTTGATGAAATGCGAGGGTTGAGGTTCCTGTTCATCTGTAAGTCAAGTGAGCATTGAAATTAAAGATTCCCTACACTTTAAGGTCAACTTGGAGATCTGATTCCTCCAAAATTCTCCAGGTACATCACCAGTGTCAGGAAGGTAATGGATTATACCTACCAAGAAGGATGCCAAGTGGGTGGCTTGACCTGGTTTTTCTCTACAGAGTAGGAGTTGCCCTTGATAGCCAGCTGGAGGCTGAACTTTCACAGCAGCACAGTAAGTTTTTTTCAGGAAACCCTGATCAGAGGAAAATCTTGTTTTACAGAGCTAATGCTGTGAATTTGCCTTCTTATATCTTGGTATTGGGAAGCTTGGGTCTTATACTTTCTGAAGAACAAAAAATTCTGATGGGTAATAGGAGACAGAAGTTTTCAGATAGCTTTCCATACCTAATGTCTCTCTATCCCCACTGCTATTCCCTATATAATAATCATAGTGTTAGTCTAGTTTGTTTCTTTGTTTGCTTGCTTGTTTGTTTGTTTTAGATGAGGAAATAGAAACTTAAAAGGGCTGTTGCTTCATTCCGGGTCACCTGGTGTGAAGCAATAAAGCTAGGAGATTTGGATTATCACTTTTGAGTTGAGAATTTAAGCATGTTCATCTAAACTTTTTTTTAATTCAGTATAATAATTTTATATAGAATTCTGAAATACAGGAGATAAAGAAATGAAGATATTTAACAGTGAAAAGTTGTTCACAGATATTCAAAGGCAGCACAGAAGAATAATTGAGAATTGCCTCTTAAAACACTCTATTACGTTTACTTTGTGTGTGTGTGCCATAGTGTGTATTTAGATAAGATGAAAACTTGAAAAGAATGGTTATAAGAACTGCCTTCTTCATGTGGGTCATGGGGATAGAACTCGGTTCACCAGGCTTACAGGTAAGCACCCTTATTCACCGAGCCATCTTGCTGCCTGCACTGGGAATGTTCTTGATCATTATCATTGTCATTGTTTTTCAAACATCTGACATTTGGATGTCTGAGTTATAACTGAATTATTCACTCTTACTTCTTTGCATAAAATTATTGGATTCATGTAGGAAGCTATCTTTTAATATGTGTGTTTGACTTTTGTTGAAACAGAAACTCTAAAAATTGTTCTCTATATCTGTTCAAATTACTGTCGTGATGTACGAAAGAAACATTGACTCAACAGGCAACCTTTGGAAGAAATAAATATTTGATTTTTTAAATAAAGTATCTTATTTCTTCCTGCTCTCCTTTTTTCTTTCTCTTCTATCCTCCTTTCACCTCCTTCCATCAGCATCTCGGAGGAACCCTGCTAAGTGTGCTTTCGCTTTGTTAAGCCTCCCACCATCTCCACAGGCTTTTGTCAGATTCTTCCTCTAATATTTGGATGCAAATTAGTTCACCACCTCCCCACACTTCTTCATAGACTCCAGTTTCCTGAGACTATCTTGAAAAAATTAAATGCGGATGTGAGGAGGAATATAACAAGAGCAGGTTGCTGATTGTAGGAAGAAATACAGTTTGTTCCAAGTTTGATGCCAAGTCCTGTCAACTTTGCACATTCATAACTTTCCCTGTAATCTCACGTGATAATCAAAGTGTTTGTCCATCATTTTATGTGATGAAATGGAAAATAGAATGGCTGTTTCTTAGTTAAGTTCACCTGCAGGGAAGCAATAAAACCAGGGTAGGGATTTGGATAATTACTTTGAGCTGAAACTTTTTAAACACTTTCATCAAAATTTGATTTTTTTTAAATGTTCTGTTCGGTGAATTATGCTGTGAAGTTTTTGTTTCACTGCTTCAGACTTATATGATAGCCTACTAAAATGGCACCAAAAGAGCCACAACCGGACTGCATGAGATGGTGTCTGGGGAGTTCATGAACACCCCTTCATATGTCAAACTTTAACATCCTGAAGCCTATGAAGGTGTCTAGACTTACAAAAGTAACTCCATTCCTGAATATAATGTAAAGAATCTGTCTTAATCACAAAAGTTAAAGTAGGATATTTCTATTTCATAAATGAACCAAGAAATAAACATATTTGTTCTATAAAGTTATGTATTACAGCATGATTCATGATCCAAGACTGACTGTGTATAGTAATCCACATCTCTGACTTATTCCCTCATGCAAAAACCAACCAGGAGAGGAAGAAGTTGAATTTTAACTAATTATATCTTAGAAGTAAATTAAAGCAACACAGTAGCAAATGCATTTTTGTTATATCTGAGGAAAAATAAACTGGTAAATTGGAGTAACTGTGGCTTTTAGAAGGAGGAGAATTTCAATTAACACTTATGAGCTGTGGGAAATACCATTACCCAGACTCAATTCCCTACCTTAAAATGGGGTTAAGAGTTTCTAAGGGATTTGACAAAAATTAGCTTTATATGGGTTCCAGTGAGCAGTTGGGCATGTGGAAGAGATTTAGTGCATATATTCCAAACTTTCTCTTCCGACATCACTAAGAGAAGCAGACAAGGAGTTCTCTGAAATCCCCACCCTAACTCCCAACTTTAAAGAAAGTTCTGATAAGTCTTTGATGTTTTAACATTTTTCTTCACATTTCCCATCCTCACATGTGAATGCACCTGCAGAAACTTCCTTTTCTTGAAAAAATATTACAGAAAATTCAATAGTGATTACAGCATATTGCTCTTCACCAAGACAATATAGCCTTTCCTCTGAAAGATAAGAAATACTAAGTCAGGTTAAACTTACACAAACCCACAGTGTGTGCTCTCCCATTGCATGAATGCTTATCTTGAGGTCTTTCATTCCCTTACCTTTGCTTCCTTTTCCTCATCCCTTATGTTTCCTTCCATCTTCTGGTCTGTCTTATATGGTTCAATATTGTTTCTCTTTTGCATTTTCCATGAAGACCTCAGTAGCTGTTTGCTTTGCATTCTTCTATTGTTTCTGAAAATTACATCAGAAATTTATCTGATGGAAGAAGGAGAATAGATGAAGAGGGGAAATTAATGAAGAAGAATTTTGAATGAATGACTCCGATATTACCCAAGCCAATGCATGTGCCAGCTCTGTCACTTAGCTGGTGAAAGTTGGAGTGAGCTGACAAGTGACAATAGGGCTCACTTTCCATTCCTGTGAAAGTGAGGTTAATACTACACTTCATGAGTGCTGAGGACGGTTTTGAGAGCACTGACCATCATATCAAGCTCTAACATGGGGTGTATGTGTGTGCGTGCGTGCACGTATATTAGTGTCTATTCATATGAGCACACGTGCTTATAGCATGCCTCCATGTGCTTGTGAAGGAAGAGGTCCATCTTTGGGTGTTGTTCTTCAGGAGGAATATTTTGCATATTTTCTTTTTTATTGACTTATTTTATATTATTATTTTCTGTGTCTGAGTGTTTTATCTACATGTCTGTGTATCACATGTATATGTGATGAGCAACAAGCCATAAATCGGTGTTAGATCTCCTGAAACTGGAGTTATAGATGACTTTAGACTGCAATACATGTGGCAGGAATTGAATCAGAATCCTCCGGAAGAACCAACAGTATTCTTCACTACTGAGTCATCTCTCCAGCCCCACTTTATATATGTATGTATGCATGCATATGTGCATGTTATGTATGTATGTATGTATGTATGTATGTATGTATGTATGTATGTATGTTTCTCACGCTCTGCTCTGGAGTTCACTAAGTAGGCTCTCAGCAAGGAATAAGGATTCACATGACCCTGCCTCCCCAACATTGGAATGAAAAGCACATATTCTCCACCCTGTTAGTTTTGTGCTGCTTGTGGGTGTCAAACTTAGGTCCTCGGGTTTTCAGGAACAGACAAGCAGTTTACCAAATTAGCTTCCCAGGCTCTGACTCTAATTTAAATGACGAAATGTGAAGGACACACTAGTATCTTAAGAGTTCTAGAGAAGTTTATACATTAATACAATGTGAAACAGGTTTAGTGTCCTGATGTTGTTACTCAACTGTATTTCAGCCCCATTATTACACTGACTCTAATTGTAGCAATTATAACTCTGCCACCTTTACCAATGTTATCTATTTTCTTTTTCTTTATACTAAGAAAAATTTGATCTTCAGACTCCATTTGCATAAAAATTTGTATTATTTTGAATTGTGACATTGACCTTCAATTCATATGCTAATTGTGAAATTGATTAACAAAATTATATAATCCATTTAAATCTACTGTATTAAAAGATTCAAAAAGACTTTTTCAGAGGGAGACTGAAATCACCTGTGCCATTGTGTTTATTCTGCAATGTCATGCATGGGCAATAGATTATAAAATTTCATATTTTTAAGAAATTAAAGTAGCTAGCATTTCATCCTATTTGCATACATAATATTGTTCTGAAAGTTTATGTGTATGAGAATATTCGAATTTAGTTTGTTTCATTTTATCTTTAAAAATTTCATGTGTGTATGAGTGGGTGTGTATGTGTGATGTGTTTGTGTTTTTATGAGTATAAAGGTATTGCTGTATGCACAGGAAGGCCAGAAGTCAGATTCATGTGTTATTCTTCAGGCAACACATACCTTGTTCATTGTTAGAAAATCTTTCTCATTCTCTTGGCACTCCCCAAGTGGGCTATGCTGTTAGGCAGTGAGCCCTCAGGATGGAACTGCTTGTATTCACCTTCTCAGTACTGGGATTATTATTACATATCACCATAACCCAGAGCTTCTACATGAGTACTGAAGACCAAATTTTAGTACCTGTGCTTGCATAAGAAGCACCGTTTTAGGTTTTTGTTTGTTAGATTTTGTTTTAAATGAATCATTTTCCTAGTGTTGTGTTTCATTTTTATTTAAAAATTTTCCCTTGTTCGCTTCCAGTTTCTAGGAGGATCCATATATGTTTTTCTTTGGGTTCACCTTATTGCTTAGCTTCTCTAGGATGGCAAACGTAGGCTCAATGGTTTCAGAGACACAGATCTTAGTTTTCTCAGTGGAAAGCCTCAGAAATGCAGCCCTTCACATTTCTCTAAGTGGAAGTAGCTTACCTGCCCAGTGAGCTCCAGAGGTCTTCGCTGCAGAGAAGGGAAAGGCTGCCTTGGTTTTGGGAATGTCTGTCTTTAGGGTGTTGTCACCTCCACTGTAGTCGATCCTCTTGGAGTCATGTGCCTTCCCAGAGCTACCAGCCACACTCTGCAACAGTCTTGGTCATCTCAACTGGTGTAGAAGGCTCCAGGTATGTTATGTGAGGGGCCAGGACGTGTGTGGGGGTACACAAACTATGCATTTCCTTAAACATCACTTGTGCCTTAATCCTCTGGCACAAGGATTAAATGTCCCAAGTGTCCTCAGATTTTCCTATTATTTGACTTATTAATAAAATCAATGCCTACTGCTGTGCCAAAAAATGCTGGGAGATTTCTGTCAATCACTTTCACTACCTTCATCTTCTTCCTCCTTGTAATAATTCTAGAAGATAGTGATGGTAATTGCTTTCCTGTGGCTTCTAATGGAAAGCTTAGCTGCAGGAGAGTCATTGAGAAATGAGAAAAGTCAGATTTTTCCCTTCATCCACACCTGCATACCATTGATAAAATCCCCTATAACTCTAAACCTGATGTTTGAGAAATGTGATATTGATTGCCATATTGCAGAAACCAGTCTTATAGGCTGCATCCTCAAGAGCACACACAATTTGGTGGCAAATGATGGATGATTGACAGTTTTATTGTTTTTTTCTGACAAAACTTTCATTTGACATTAATCCTCCAATTAAGTCCTCTGTCCTGCTTTGAATGTAATATCCAAATACCAACCAGAACCTAGTTTTAATTAAGGACACTCATAAAATTTTCTCACGTGGTATATATGAAGAGAAGGCAACCCTTTGGTTCACAATCAATTTTCCTGTGTAAATTGCCTTCATCACACTTGTCTGGCAGTCATGTAGTAATCCAGGTATGATCAGGACTCTTTCTTGTTCAGTCATGCCTGGATCCCATACCTTGTTCTTGCAAACAGAACCACAATCTCTCTTATTATTTGTGCTTCTTGAGTTCTGGTGGAGCAAGGACTAACTTGCCCAAGATTTGCCCTTTAATGTCCATGAAGAGACAACATTAATTTTACTTTTCATACTCTAAATAAACCTATTAACGAATTCTATCAGTTACTCTGAGATAAAGAAATAAGAATACTATGACTTGTAATTACTAACATCTTGTGGACTCAGAAGACTCAAGACACCTACCTTAATTTCCTTGTTCATGAGTCTCTAGAACAAGGGAGTCAGCATAACAAGAAAATAGAACATTAAAACAAACTACAAACCAGACATTTGATGTAGAACATTGCTTTTATTTTTTATTTCCTAAGAAAACACAAATTAAGACAACACATAAAAATGAAGGAGGGTAAATTGCATCTTAATTGCATCATAGAAATGTCAGAGCCTGGTGTGGAAACATAAAGTATCTCCTTCTTTTTAAGTAAGAAAAAAATGATATCATCTAGATTATACAGTTATAATTAAGAACAGTTCCCAAATCTACATTTGAACTTAATATAGAAAACATGCTTATGGGAAGTTAGTACCCACACCTGGAGAATGAAGAAGTGTGTGGGGTCCTTTTCATCCCTGAGCTATGAGACATATACATAAAATGTCATGGCTGTGGAAAGTTTTAACTAATGGAAAGGTGGGAACTCTGCCAGGCATTTCCCCATGCCAGCAAGTCAAGAAACCCCACATAATATAGCAGAAGTGTTTCATTGGTGATTTATGCCTGGGCACACACCAAATTTGTTTATAGACGGTGTTTTCAGATTTTGCTGGAGCAAAGCTAAGACTATGCCAGTCTTGTGCTAAAAATTTTTCAATATAGCCAATTTTGACATATAAAAGTCTGTATCTCGGGCAAATATAAATGCTCTCATTGAATGTTTCTCTTCCTCCAGTTTCCCACTGATTTCCCTTGTATTTTTGACTGACATGGCAGTGTTCAATATGCATGGCAATCTTCCCTGTTCTCTACATGTATTATATCGTTTAATTCTCACAGCATATGTGTTTGCAGATGCATAAACTGAGCCTTATAATTTTCCTAATTCTGTAATAACTGACAGACTCAGGATTGCACCCCAGAGACATTCTGTGCTTTTGAGGGTTTTACTGTGTGATCACCCCAAATTTTCATTATAATAGGTTACCCATATGCTACTACAAGAAAAGATAATGTCAGTAACTCAATGACTTTACTGATTCTTCTCCTGAAGCTTACATATAGCAACCATAGTTAATTTATCATGTGGTTTTATAATAGCTCATAATCCTTTTCTTTAAGAAAAAAACAAAATCATTATTTAGTTTTACATACCTATTATCTACTGAATAGAAGATTGTATGCCAAATAAACAATATGTTTTTCATGAAGACACCCTATTCACGGAAAATTATAAAAGGTATAAAATTCACAGTGAAATGAAGCAGAAATTCAATATAGGAAATATAAGCAGCAGTCTTATGAAAGGCACAAAATTCTCAGACAAGACATTACACTGGCGCTGTGTGCTGCATTTTGTCTTCAAACCTCTCTTAATATGGCTTTCTCTGCATAATAATTAAACATACACAAAAACACCACATCCCTTGTTTGTTTTCTTTATATGTACATGAAAAATATATATCAGAAAGAATGCATACCAAAATCTTTCATAGTATTTTAGCCAAATGTTATACAATTTCAGCATGTGATTTCACAGCATAATCAAACTAAAGGTTAAAGCATATCCTTTTACCATAAATTAAGTATTAAATAACTAGTGTCAATCAACTTTTGTGAGTCATACAGCAGTATCAAGTTAAAAAGGAAGCTAGTCACACAGACAGATGTTAGATTGACACATAATAAACATGATTATTTATACCACAAAAATAGATGAAATAAAGGTATAAGAGTAAAAAGAGATAGATAAAGGAACTTTTCTTTCACAATTGTCTAAACAACCTAAAGGCTGATTTCATTGACATGTATTTGATCATATTCTGCCCACATTTGTAAAATGACATTAGGACCTTTTTTTTGGACAAGCTGCAAATAGCTGTCAGCTTTCTGCTGGGTGTCCAAAGTAGTCTTTGCTTGGAATTTATTTTATATCATCTTTATTAAAAGCCTATAATTTTGGTGCTAGTGTTTATAACATTTACAGAAGAAGACCTTGAAATTCAGTGATCAGTGTAATACCTAGGGGTTATCAACATGTGGATGAGTAGAGACTGAATGAAACTTAGCCTCTAAATTAGCTTAGTGTAGACAAAGGTATCAAACTGTATTTGTGATGCTTATATAATCATATAGTAAATTCAATGTTGTAGAAGAAGGAGCACCAGATAATTCATATAGAGTTGCTCAATAAAAAATATGTTGGGTTTTAAATTACTTAAAAGCAAATAATTTCAGTGAAATTAAGTTCCTTTAGGCTGCTTTTGTACTTCTTGACTATTCTCAGCTTTTCCATTGCTTTCCCACTTATTTAATTTGATAAAACAGAGGTGCATCCTACAGCTTTCTTACATTTTGGCATCATTTAGAATGAAGTAGCCAGAAGGTTGGATGTGGCAGATTAAAAATAGTCACATAAATTTTTAGACCTTCTCATTGGGAGATGGTTCTATCACACCTCTTGTTGGTTCTGAACTTGCCTGTGTCTACACAGAAAAAATTGCCTACAGCATAAATGTTATGATGACAGTTCCATAGGTAACAGAGGAAGACTGTATGCTTCTGTGTCCTGTAGAATTGCAAAAGAAGGTGAAGAAGTTTTACTCCCCCATGGTACTGTGTTGTTTATCGCCCAATCTACCTAGGCAATTGGAAAAACCATATCAAAGAAAAATATAGTTGTACAGATGGCAGAAGAGACCTAATTTGAGACATTCAGTTCATTCTACCTTCTATAAGAACCCCACTGTGCCAGAGCACAAACATTGTGGTCTTTGAAGTGTCCTGACCCAAAGCAAATGATCCTGAAAAGATCTCAAAAATGGCAGTAATGGTCAAAGCCACCAAATTTTAGTAGAGTGACTTATTTTTCCATAGTAATTAATCACTTAAGAAACAGTTTATTGATGGTTTTCCTTTTCCTGTTTCTTGTACTAGGAATCAGATTTAAGGATATGTGCATGCTATGATTCACTCTACAACTAAGCTACATTCACAATAATCAATACTTATGAAGTTGGATGAATTGGGTACAAGACAGGGTGTCTTTGTCCCCTCCGCCTTGTCTCCTTTCACCATTGTGGTGGTCAGTATGGCAATTTATTCAAGATACACTTCTGTTGGTTTGGGGAACTCTTGCAACTGATGGAGGCTGTGCCTATAACATCAGAGAATATGGAAGTAATATGACACCACAATTTAAGACTCAAAGGAAAGTAAATCATCCAAAAGCATACCTCCTTTCAATCATTCAGCAAAGTGTTCTTATGTTCCTGAGTCTGTTTTTATCAGTGGCACACACAGCTGCTATGGACTCACACAAGACCACCTTTCCTTGACACTTTTGTCACTTAGAAATTGCTGAAGGCAATTCTAAATTTCATACTATTTAAGAAATCTCTTACATATGTCACAGCCTTTCTTGTCAACTGAAAATAGTTATCTAAAGATCAATCCAGAGCATCTACTACAGAGTCATTTTCTTAAATGTTTCATTTGTATGAAACTTACATTTTAAATAAGCTCTTTCAAAAATTCAACACACCCTATTTTTCTTACATCAATACTTCTTCAAATTGTTGCTTCTGTATTATGCTGTTCTCATTTATCTATTCCATATTAAGATCAATACTTTTATAGTCAATTCATTGATAACATATCGTGATTATGATGAATAGTGTTGCAATAAACACAAAAGTGTCAGTATCTCTCCAAAATACTAACATTATTAAAGGATGAATCATCAGAGAATATGGTATAAATGGAATACTAGCCAGCCTTTATCGAGAATGAGATCCTATAATTTTTTGTAATATGTGTGATCTTGTATTATGTCAAGTAAATTAAATTTGGCACAAAAGGACAGATACATAGTGATCTCATTCAAGTGTGGAATTATCGAGTCTAGATGTCATGCAGAAATTGGAACAGTGGGTACCTGTGGTTAAGAACAGGGTGTGAGAATAGAATACATGATATTAGGGTAGAACATATGTGATTATTATAGTCTAAAGTATTTCAGGATATATAGGTCTCAATAATGTGCTACATATTCCAAATAATCCAAATGAGAAGACATTTAATGTTATTATATCAATGAGGTATATTTCTGTGCCCTCTCACTTTACCTCTTTCTCACACTAAACTGTTGGGCAATTTATTCAAACATGCAACTCTGTAAGTGTCACAGTGAAATGAATGAGTAAGCGGATCTTGAAAAGCACATTGCAAACATAAAAATAAAATAAAATGTAAGTATTGCTTATAATGAAGACAATTCAATAGCAGTCTCTTCCAACCTTCACTTTACATGAGTTATATGCAATCCTGACATTATGAAGGAATGTTTCAAGGTTCTATGATCAATCAATACCTGTGAAAACTGCAGGACTTCTTTTTCAATACTTGTATTGATTCTTTGAGATATTCATAAAAGATATTTTGTTCATATTCAACCCATTTCTCTCAATAATACCTACAAAATGAACCCAACCCTCTTCTCCCAAACTTTGTTCTCTCCTCTTCTCCCTCCCCTCAGATCCTCCTTCCTTCCTTCCTTCCTTCCTTCCTT
>LOJH01018785.1:3335-15689 GCA_001685095.1 Ellobius talpinus | reverse complement strand
ATCACTGCTTGGCCCATTAGCTCTAGCTTCTTATTGGCTAACTCTTACATCATAGTTTAACCTATCTCCATTAATCTGTGCATCACCACGAGGTTGTGGCCTACCAGCAAAATTTCTGTCTCCAGCAGCAGCTCCATGGCTTCTCCCTGACTCTGCCTCCTTTCTCCCAGCATTCAGCTTAGTTTTCCCTACCTAGCTTTGTTCTTCCCTGCTCTGCTATAGGCTCAAAGCAGTTCTTTATTAACCAATGGTAATCACAGCATACAGAGGGGACTCCCACATCAGAGAAAAGCAACTTGAGAAATACTGGCCATGAAAGTTGGAAGCTGTTTTCATTTCTGTGAGAAATGCTTTTTAAGA
The DNA here is from genome assembly GCA_001685095.1 of Ellobius talpinus. Classification (NCBI taxonomy): domain Eukaryota; kingdom Metazoa; phylum Chordata; class Mammalia; order Rodentia; family Cricetidae; genus Ellobius; species Ellobius talpinus. Next base: position 15,329 of record LOJH01018785.1, on the reverse strand, counting down.
CATTGGTTTTCATTTTGATAAATTTTAATGGAAGTCCTGTGAACATTCTTTGATTTTAATACAGACACAAACTGCAGCAGAAGACACTGAAAAGCTTAAATCTGCTCCTTCACGTTGGTTTCATTTTGAAGGCTGTGAGAGGACACAGACATCCCTTTGTTCTGCCTGTAGCAGGGTGTTCTGCTTCTCAACATTTGCTTGTTATTTTTTAATGTGCCTTGCACATGTTATTTCACTTTGTAGTCCTGAGAAGAGAAACCCCGGAAGAACTCAGTTACAGCCACAGAACCCCTCTCTGAGAGCATGGCTGTGAACTGCCCTATTGTCTGTGTATGTAAGTGACCTCAGATCATCGTAGAGAACTGTAGATGTTCTGAATGATGAAGCTTTTGCTCATCATTTGAGTTGTTTGTGTGGTGTAGTGGGCAGTCTGGGACACAGAAGGGAGATGGCTTATGAGTCAGAGTGTAATCACCTCTTACATTTTTCTTTAGTCAGATAATAAGCCACTTAATAGCATTTTGAATGTACCTATAATTCTCTTTATAATTTTTTAAAAATTTTATTTTGTTTCTAATTATATATATGGGTCTGAATGTGGGTATGTGCACAGAGGACAGAGAGGTGCTCTTCTCCCCGGGAGCAGGAGTCTGTATGTGGGTACGGGCATGTTAGTGCAGGTATGCACAGAGGACAGAGAGGTGCTCTTCTCCCCAGGAGAAGGAGTTAGAGATGGTTGTGAGCGCCCTGGCATGATCTCTGCAAGGACAGTAAACCTTAACCATTGAGTCATCCCCACAGCTCTTCCTGTTGTATCGTTGTCAGTAGAACATACTCCAAGTGTCTGCTTATAGTTTTAACAATAACCATTGTCACCCTTTGCCATAATCAGTTCAACACTCCCCAGCCACTTTATGTGTAAGCTCACCACTCCTCACAGTCGCCATCATAGACAGAAAACCATTGGACTTTTCAGGGCAAGACCACTGAAGAGTGGAGACGTTAGGCAAATGGGCTGAGGTGGTGTCAGATTTCAAGCAAAGATGAGAAAGAGCACACGACTTTTCAATAATACTACCATATTTGGCACATGAAAAAATATTTATTTTTTAACAAAATTTGTTGTATGGAGGAGCAGGCCATGTCCCGCCGCCTGGCTAGCTTACACCCGAAATAACCACACAGAAATTATATTAATTAAATTATTGCTTGGCCCATAAGCTCTAGCCTCTTATTGACTAACTCTCACATCTTGATTCAACCCATTTCTAATAATCTGTATGTCACCACTGTGTATCAACACAGTCTCTGGCTACAGTAGGACCCACACATGGCCCCTGACTGCAGATCAAGCTGGCATGACTCCATGGCCCTGGTGACAAGCCAGGCGAACCAGACTGGGAGAATTCCTGTGGTAGTATGGCCCTTGGTCACCTAGTTAGCCACTTGGGGCAGCCCCAATCCCAGGACTCCTCAGAACCCTTGGTAGTAACAGAGGCCCAAGACATCTACATGACCATGGGAACAGTAGGTCCAGAGATCCAGACATGGCCCTTGTTAGCAGCCTAGGACCTGATGACACCATGTCCCCCAGTGGAAAAATATGGAACGTTATGAATTTGCGTGTCGTGCCAATCTTCTCTGTATTGTTCCAGTTTTGGTATGTGTGCTGTCAAAGTGAGCACTCTTCTTTCTTGTTAAAGATGGAATAATGAGTGAGCTCATGTGTAGAGTGAGGTTACAGAAACCAGTTCTCTGTTGTCAAACAGACTGACCTCAAACTCTAGCTAACTATAACCTGATATCAATTGTCTTCTGAACTTTAATCTCCTTCTAAATAGTAAGTACCAAGATGTCCACTGTCCTTATTTAGAGTTGATGGCAAGTGCTAACATCATGTAGGTTTTCATTATAGCAAAATCCCTTTGTCCAATTAGCAGGTCAGCATGTAGAGTACTTTATCTTACTTTGTATCCTAGAAGAGCCAAGCCTGTGTTGATTATAGAATGTTGATAGAGTGTCATTTTCAGGGGTACCCTGGATGGATGTTACTTGTGATTGACATATTGCACAATTTGTAAAGCACAACCATGTATAGCAGTTTTAGAGTAGAAGCTGCCATCATTTTTAGATGACTCACCTGAAACCTTGAAAAAGTAAGAGGTATTACCAGTAACCCGGAGGTGAGCATGTCCTCTATCTGGGACTTGTGTCCAGACCATTTGGTACATAGTTCTGGAATCTTGGTGCTATACTGTACCTATCTCTTTCATGACAGTATGAAGTTGACTTGGCAGTTCATAGTGTGCTCACACATCCGTACAACTCCTTGTGAGGGATCAGCTCTGGTGGACCCCATCACTACCACTAAAACCAGCCAGATGACATCACCTGAAGACAAAGTCATCTCCGTGTTAGACAAGCAGCACCATTCAAAGACTCTGCGTAGAGGCTGAGGATATGGTGCAGCATTTACATCACTTTCTGTTGTTGCAGAGGACCTGAATTCCCAGCACCCACATCAGGTGGCTCGCAGCCTCCTGTAACGCCTGTCCCAAAGATCCAACATTCTCTTCCAACCTACGAGGGCACTGGGACATGTCATACCATACATGCCCGAAAGTTAACGCACAAATGCATAAAATAAAATGAAAAATGACACTATGTCCTAATGTATTAGCCAGTGACAAAGAAGGAACATCTATAAAGTTTATGTTCTGAATGGGGTATCACCCAAAGTCCCTGCTAAATAATTTCCATCTTAAATGAGAAAAGAATTTAGGTGCTCATATTATAATTTAATTGAACCTAGGTTATAGATGAAATTACCACTGTTTTCCCTAGGAGTGATGCTTTATGTCAGTGTCTGAAGTCCAATCTCTAGGAATGTTCCGACATTCCCACCAGTTTTATTTTTGTTTTATCCTTATGATCTAGTTTTAGGTCCAATACATAATTTTTTTAAAGTACTAGAACCATTTCCATGATCCATAAATAAGTTGTAGTTGGCGAATAGATATCATAGAGAGCCTTGCTGACGTCATGGTGATGTTTCTGCTGTGAGATCTTGAGAAATACTACCATATATTAAGTTTATACATTCTAAAGTGGTCCAAGGAATCAAACTTGTTTTCTTGTAATGAAGTCTTTTTTCGTAACAAATGTGGTTTTGACAATTCGAGGAGAGAAGTTTCTTGGTAAATGGTAACAAAATTTTAAATCTTTGTTTTGTTTTGGGACAGTATCTTACCATGTACTACCCTCTGGATAGCCTAGAATTCACCATGTTGATCAGGCTTGCCTCAAACTCACAGAGATAGACCTGTGATTGAATCCCAAGTGCCGGGATCAAAACTGTGTACTACCATGCCTGACTCAGCTTACGTCTTTGCTTCAGTGGGCATTAAACCCCACAGATTTCCTTCTGGCCTCTGTATCCATAGCTGCATATATACAGTCACACACATTAAACCCTATGCACAGACTTAATTGCAAATAAAATAAACAAGTGTTCATGCTCTGCCATTTGTTACATTGTTTAATGAAATAAAACTAGAATATGAGAAACCTTTACATTAGGACTCCTTCATCCCTTGGTTAGCAGGGATTTTGCTAAGATTCTTATAAAATTTTAGTTTCTTTATTCCAAAGTTCTGAGACCTTTTGGCAGATAGATTTGATCATGTCCAGGCTGTCATCATTTCCCAGTTTTGAGTGTCTGGAAATTTGATTAGCATGCTGTCATCTATGCTGACATTGAAGCATCTGTTAGCACTCAGCTGTTTGATGCCAGACACGTTGCTGGCCCCAAGGGTTCACAGACATCCAGTGTTGCTGTCCTCAGTGAGCTCACTCTTCACAGAAAAACTCAGCAACAAAGAGCTGTACTTGGAGCAGACTATTTGCTAAACACAGAGGGAAGAACGAATCCATTCTGCATGATGAATGGGGGCTGGCAAGGCCCGTGGAACGTTGGCATCAAGCAGGTGCAGGTGTAAGCCTGGCAGAGTCCTGGGTGAGGTAAAACATGCTGGCATTCAGGAGGGAGACATGGGAAGAACATAATTTTCATGGCAAACCTCAGCTTTAGTGAGTTTGAAGCCAACCTTGGCTACATGAAACTCCATCTAAAAAACTACAGCAAAATCAAACAAATTTCCAGTCCGTGCAAAGGGGAGCTAACATCCAAGATAGCGGACGACCGAGCAATGAGGAACTGCCGTGGCATAGAGTTGTAATATGTCTGGACAGCTTCCTGCACTACCAGCTTGATTAGAGCTTTTGTTCTTGTTTGTAAGTTTTTAAAATATGAACCACATTAAGAAATATGGTTTTCATATTAATTTAGAAAATGTGTATGCTAACTGCATACGGCTGTTGCTTCTTGGGATGGCTTTTCTGTTGTACTGTTAGAAACTGGACGTGACTAAGCCGTTGGCTAGAACTCGTGTGCGTGGTTTTTTGGGTTTTTGTGTGTGTGTGTGTGTGTGTGTGTGTGGCACATGTAAATGCGTTAATGGGTGTGCATGTGCAGGGAGAAGGCCTCTCGGGCTTATTTCAGGTCATGGCTGTCCTTGCGCTATCACTGTCCAGCTTCTAGTGAACCTCAGACCTCTGGACTCTGTCTTCCTTGCAGTTGACGTTGGGTCTCAGGCTTCCCTAGGTGTCACCTTTCTCCATCTCTGCATTGTCCATGCAGTCCTCTGGTCCCTGGATTGCTTTGTGTGTCTCTACCAGGCCATAGTTCCTGTTCCTGTAGCGAGTGTTTGGGCGCAGCCTCTCCCTTGTGATTTAGTTTGGCTTGTGCTTTCAGGGTTCAGTTTGTAGTCACTTTGCTCCGTTGCCTTTGATCCTGCAACAGGGCTGCAGATGTGACAAAGGGTGGGTGACAGAGGAAGGTATCCAGGAAGCTGAGTTGGGGCAGGGTAGATAGGAAGGAAAAAGTGAAGGGTGTGGAGTCCCCTTCACGGACACACCTCCAGTGATCTAAGTTCTTTCCACAGAATCCCACTTCCTGAAGACTCCGGCTTCTCCCAGTAGTGTGCTGCCAAATGTCGAGTGGGTCTTTGGGAGACGTTCAGAACTGAAACTATAACTGCGTTTTAAAAATCATATGGCATTATCTCTTGCTCTTTGAATCATTTAGCAACTTCCCAAAGGGAGTGTGACATAAAGACCAGGCATCTATGTTCTCTGGGGTATGATTATCACTCTTCCTTTTCAGCCACAGCAAATATCTCTGTGATAGACTTGGGTAGCTGCTCTCTCTTCTGCTCAAGGTAGCTTCCCCCCTTGTAGAACTAATGGTCCAGTTGTTTCCTGTGATTATTCCAGATATGAATTTCATGTTTTAAGGAAGAGGTTAAATGCTACAGGTCAAACAAATTGCTCATGAGTGTGTGTGGCCCATGAGCTGTGAACAGTACATTTCCCATATTTGTTATAATTGAAATAATAATATTTTGTATCAGGTGAAAATTACATGAATTTATGTAATTCTAATGCTGGGTATTAGTCAGATTTAATACCCAGCAATGAAACCCTTGTTGGAATCTAGTATCATCCATTTGTCTAATTTTTTCCCAACTTTTCCCATTCCATCAGCCAAGTTGAGTAGCTGTGTAAGACAGCATGTGACCCATAAAGAATAAAGTATTTACTCTCTGGCCCCTTATTGAGGGAAAAAAGACCACATCTTAAAATAAATTTCAATTTTCATTTCAGTAATAACATCCAGACTTAATATTCTTGATGATTTGACATCTGTATTTTTCTGTTCTATGTTGCAGTAACAAAATAGCCAAGCCTGCTTACAAGCTAAAGGAACTTATTGGGTTCATGATTCTAGCTGGAAAGTCCCTAAGAGACTGTGTTGGTTGCCTCATTATGCCTGCCTGGTTGTATCACTGCACGTCAGATTGACAGAAGGGGAAGCAGACAAGCACAGGAGGGTACCTGTAGGAAGGGAGCCAGAGAAATAAATGCAGGAGAGGTGCCCGTGTCATACTTGATGAGTTGTAATCCCCAATGCACAAAGTCCTGCTCTCTTAGCAGAGGAACAGACCACCCTCTCAGCTTCCTGCCCCTGTGTGAGAGAGTCCTGTGTAGACCAGGCTGGCCTCAAACTCACTATGTAGCCAAAGATGGCCTTGAATTTCTGATGTTCTGACTGTACCTCTGAGTGCTAACGTCTGCCACCATGCCCAGTTTATGCCTTTCTAGGGATTGAATCCAGGATGTCCTGTGTGTTGGTCAAGAGCTCTACTCACTTAGCTACATCATCAGTCCCTTTAGAGACCTAATCACCTCCCACCCTTTGAATGTTCTTCCCTCTGACAACTGGAACTGGAACCAAGCTTCCCACACCTTTGAGCAGCGTGCACGGTCCTAGAACCACAATTGTTTTATACTTGGGAACCATAGTATTTCTAGAAAGATAAACTTGGGTGTGACTTTGCATCTTGGTGGCTACAGCTCATATTTGTAACACAAACACCAAATTTTCCCATTTCTGTTCTGTTTGTTTTCATGAAACACTTCCCCTGACACAGCCTTCAGAGTTGTTGTTCTTCATGGGTATGGTTTGCCACAGAAAAGTCATAGGAGAATGATGAAAAACTGTGTGAAATAGTCAAGTGAAAACCACTTGTGCAGATTCAAGTTTCAGATCTCACCCGGAATTGCTAAATATAGTGAACTACCCTCTCCCCAACACCACAAATTTTCACTAGGAAAATGATAGTTCTTACATTTAATAGATACAACATAGGTTTAAATTGTGTGTACCATTTTTCCATACAGAAGCAGTTAAAAACGGGGAAATGTTTCTTTGGCGTTGAGGAAATGAATGGATGTATTTGTTAGTCAGAAAACTTGAAGTTTCAGGACATGTGTGCCTAGTCTCACTCGTGGAAAATGACTGACAGTTTGCAGCTGGTAAATACACTGAGAGACGTCAGGTGAAGTCTGCCATTGGTACCCATGGGAGCAAACAGCTTTCACTGGCTTTGTTTGTTAATGGGTTTAGTTTAATACCGCTCTTTACTCATGAGCAGTTGGAGTGTATTTTGCCTTTTGCATCTAATATCTCTGTATATAACCAGGACAAGCAGTACGCTCTCCTGAGACATGCTTCCCACGTCTGCATGGAGCTTGCTGGTTTTCGGACTCTGTAGGAGTTGTGAGCATGACCTCTGAGGACTGTAGAAACCCAGTGAGAAGTAGAGGGAGCTCACTGTAGAAAAATCCCAGGCATTGAAAAAACTTGCCTTATTTGGTAAATGTGACTGACTGGTTACCCTGGTGATACTGGCGAACTCATTGTGGAAATACGTTGGTCTTTAAACCACTCCTTTGTACTTTTCTTCTAGTGCATTAGAAGTAGAATGTTAAGCAGTATTTGTTTAGTTTTTCTTGGTGTATTGAGGACTGGATGGAATCAGAGACTGATAACTAAATTGCAATTCATTGACACTTCAGTATTTCCCTGTCTTTTTTGGTGTCTGAGGTCACCTGACCTCTGGGGAGCTTGAGATGTAGCTGGTGTCTTTCAGAACAGTACTGGACTGGTTTGGGAAAGCAACTGTGTGTTGCCATCTGGGCCCTGGCTTAGATCTCTATGCACTGGGAGTGTGGGAGGGACCTGTTGTTCCATGTCCTTTAATTACCCACCCAGGAGGTTCCATGGGAGAGGAAAATGATTTCACTTTAAAAGTTTTCATCTCTATTTGACTGTGTCCTGGGTATAAATTTTGAGAAAATTTATTGTTTCAGAGAAGAAAAACAATTTGGAAACAAATAATCAATGATTTGAATGTGGGCTTTGCCAGGTGTGAACTGGGTTGCTGAAATGAAAAGGTGATAGTAACCCTTCTTGAGGTTATGGGATCAACCTGTATGAAGATTCCTAGTGCCATGAGAACATATCTGCAGTTCCTCCTTTCTTGCCTCTCCCCGGCTCTCCCTGGGCCTCAGTTTCTGCTCTCTCCTGTCGGTTTGTATCTATTAGAACTCACTCTTGTCTGCAGCCCCATGATCAATTGTCCCTCCAAATGTGTGGCTGAGTCCTGCATGTCATCCCTGCCATTACCAGAGAATTTTTTTGGTCCCACCTCAAACTAGTCAAGGCCTTCTCCAGAATTTAAGGCACCCTGGTTGGTTCAAATGCATGCTGGGGCCCAAGCCCTGCTTTGTGTGATTTTTCTCTGCTCTGGTGAGGGGTGAGGCCCTTCCTGCATAGGGCTTCATGTTTGGATTGGAAGTACCTGGGTGTCCAGAGAGGTGACAGAACTGTTAAGAATGCCTTTCCCTGGTTCTGCTTATCTGTTCACCAGTTCTGTGCAGATGAGAACTTCCGGACTCCTCTTGTCTGGTAAGATTTCCTGACACCTCAGAGAATGGTATTCCTTCCTACTCTAGGTTATTTGTTTAATCAACTAATTTTTGTCTCTGTTGGTTTGGTTGGTGCTCACCCATGTGACTGTGGGTGACTTCTAGGACAGAAGATGGCAGCATTTCTGTGCGACTAGTTGCCATGCCCCATACCCATACCCTTGATTTAGTCTCCCAAACCCTCACTGCCTGTGTCGACTTCGATCCAGTGGGCTAACTTCTGGCTAGTTCTCTCTCCTCCTGTCCTGTCTGAACTGTAAGGTGATTCTTCTTCTCTGCTGTGAGCTGAGCCTACCTTAACTGAGTGTGGTGTTCACACACACACACACACATACACACACACAGACATCGAGATAAATACATACACCACATACACCCAGAGACAGGCAGAGATACGGACAGACACAGACAGGCAGACACACAGACCCTGAGACAGACACAAACAGACACACACAGAGACAGGCATACATACAGACAGACACAGACAAACACACATAGACAGACAGCAAAACAGACAGACAGATACACACAGAGTTTAAGTTCCAACACGGTTTGAGTTCCTTCACACGATGTTCCTCTGGGATCTCCTGTCTCTCTCATCTTTTATCATTTCTCTGTCCTCTCATTGTGGTTTTCAGCTGAGAAAGTTATTAGGCAAGAGGAATAAACTCTAAAACAAAACTTGGATTCAAATAGTCAGCTTGTGTTTTATCCTGGGATCTGCGGGGTCTTTGTTGTGACTGGACACCTGTCTCTGTCCATAACACTGCCTCGAATGTGGGCTACATTCGTTCTTTTATCTGTCAGACTTAGCTGCTCTACTCAACTCACAGTATGGGGTGTGTGTGTGTGTGTGTGTGTGTGTGTGTGTGTTGGTGTTGGTATAACTCGTGTCTGCTTGCTCATTAATACTAAAATTCTGAAGATCAGTAGCCTTGGATGCTTAATTTGGGGGCTGCATGAATATTAAATCTCTTTTTCTTTTCTTTGTACAATGTCGGAGATTGAAAACAGGCCTTGAGCATGTCAGGCAAGTATTCTACCACTTAGCTGAGTGCCCAGCTGGGAACTCAGAGAAGTAAATAATATGTAGGAATGTTAGAAAAAGTGACAGTTTTAGTATCTGGGGTTACAGGAAGAAGCAGTGTTCTTTGTGGCCCTTTGTGGGGGCTTGAGCAACCACAGAGGTGGGTGTGGTTGACAGAAAGCAGTATAATTTTAGAGAACAGTATCTAGGGTGGTTTATTGTGTCCAGACCACACCAAACCATTTAATGCTTGTTATTTAGCAGTTTGTACCTGGAGTTCATCCTTAAAATTCAATTTATAATTAACATTATAAATTCTCTGACTAAATCCCTGACAAGGAGCCACCTGAGGGAGAAAGGGTTTACCTTGGCTCATGGTTTGAGGTGCAGTCTGTAGCAGGGGTGATGTGATGGTGGAGTGGCTGGGTGTTGTCCAAGACAATGGGATCATGAGGCTGCTTGCCCACCCACTTCCCACCACTTCCCTAGGAAGTAGGAAATAGGGAAATGTTGTTGCTCCGCTCAATTCCTCCTTTTCCTCTTTTCATTCATTCTAGAATGTCAGCCCCTGGGATGTGGCTACCCACATTGAGGACCGGTCTTCCCTGCCCCAAACCCTCTAGAAATGTCCTTTCAGGAACACACAAAAGGGATTTAAGAACGCCCTTGGCGTGTCTTAACCCAGCCATCACAATCAAAACCAGTCATCACAGGCACCATTAGAATGAGATTTCTGCGAGTGTGCACCCCAGAGCCATCGACCTTGCTTTCCTTGAGAAAGTGGTCTGGGCTCACTGGTTAGTCCAGGCTGGGCACAGAGCCCCAGGGATGATTCTGTCTCTGCTGCCTCTGGTCGAGGGTCACAAGCATGCAACATCACTCCTGGTTTTATGCTTTAAAGGCAAACATGTTAATCACTGAGTCATCTTCCAAGCCTGGTTGTTTTAGCCTTTGTTTTAGCTAGCATAAACCAGATTGGCCCTTTCACCCCAAATACCTCAAAATTGAATCTGCCTTTCCTATGTCCTTTTTCTTTTCATCTGTCGCATTTTTTTCCCCGAGAGCCTGCCTTTAGTAGCTAGGAATTCATCTTCATAAGCAAGCCTATAAAACTAATAAATTTAAAAGATGTTGAAAAGATCCATTTAATGTTCCCTAGCAAGTTGATACAAAAATATTTGGCAAGAGCAGGGTGAACTCTCTTGACGATGAACTCACAGAATGAAGATTTCACTCTTGAGGCAGGGGAGGGATCTAGCACTGTGCTCTCATTTCAGGTCCTCCCCCTCTATACCCTTCCCTATCAGTTTGTACATTCCACTGTGACTTTTCCATAGTGAAATTTATAGCTCCTATTTAAAAATATTTCCAAATTCTCTGTGGGTAATCTCCCCCAGAAGACGAAGAATGACTCAGAGCCACTTCTGGATTCAGGAGAAATGTGAGGTAGTTTTTTGTTTGTCTGACTTTTGGGGGTGGGTTCTTATACTGCAGGCAGAACATTAAAAAAACAACAACAAAAAAAACAAAACAATGAGTAATTAAAATACCAAGAGAACCTGGCTATGGCACAGAAGCCTGTGGTCTCAGAATATGGGAGAGACAGGAGGATCAAGACTTTGGTGCTAGCCTAATTGTAAATTAAGTTCCTGTCTCAAGCTAACAGGTGTAAATAGCACAGATGAGACAGGGCCCGGTTGGTCATGTATCACTGAAAAAGTTTTCTTTTTTACTGTAGTATTTTTGTTGAAGTTTTTCAGAGGTTCATGCATGATTATGATCATATTCACCTTGTGCTTCTAACTCTTCAAAGTGCCACCTCACTCCCCATTTCTCCCAACTTTGTAATTGCTTTTTAAAAAATTTAAAAAGTACTTTTATAATCCAATGTGTCCAATTTGTGGTACTCATTTATTCCTGGGTATAAGGTCTACTAAAGCTTGGCATTCAGAAGCCTCATCCTTTAGAAAACTGACTCCCCCTCCCCAAAGCCATCACATGCTGGTAGCTTCATGAGCCTCCCAGCCCCTGGGAAATGGCCTGGTCTGATTTTGTGCAGGTGTCACAGCTGCTACAGTCCAGTCAGCTCCAGAAGGTAGTTTGGCTTCTGTCTCTTCCATATCCTCTTTGGAGATGCTCCATGAATCCTGGGGGACAGGAGTATAACAAAGATGGCCATTTGTGGTTTAGGACTCCATAGACACATATTCTCTGCATTTTGGCCAGTTGGAAAATGCCTTAGTATATTGGGTTGATGGCTTTGGTAATTCAAAGTCAACCTGTTCTCCCTGCTTGCTGGTTATTGATTGACCATAAGCCTAAAACATAAGTGGCTTTTCTTAGAATGCTTGAAGTTGTTCATTGACAGTACACTGTCACCCGTTCTAAGGCTGCATTGGCAGCATCCAAAGATGGGACACAAGTAGGTGAGGCAGTGTTTATTAAATTCTGGAGCTGGCTTGCAGATTTTCTTAGACTGCAAAGCTTCTGTGCCTTTCTTTCTTTCTTTTTTTTGGTTTTTCTTTTTCAAGACAGGGTTTCTCTGTAGCTTTGAAGCCTGTCCTGGAACTAGCTCT
>LOJH01018784.1:1003-15046 GCA_001685095.1 Ellobius talpinus | reverse complement strand
TGTGTGTGTGTGTGTGTGAGAGAGAGAGAGAGAGAGAGAGAGAGAGAGATGTGTATGTGTTTGGTGTGGGAGGTCCTTCTGTATATGTCTTGCTTTTATTGGTTAATAAATAGACTGCCTTGGCCTGTGATAGGGCAGAATAGAACAAGGCGGGGAAACTAAATTGAATGCTGGGAGAAAGAAGGCAGAGTCAGGAGATGCCATGGAGCCACCAGAGGGGAAAGATGTGAGCTTCCAGTTGGAACCTTGCTGGTGGGCCACGAGCCTCATGGTAAAATATAAAATAATGGAAATGGGTTAATTCTAGATGTAAGAGCTAGCTAGCAATATGCTTAAGCTCTTGGCCAAGCAGTGGTTTAAATAAGATAGTTTCTGAGTGGTTATTTTGAGTCTGAGCAGCCAAGAATGAACAAGTAGCCTCCTACAACATGTGTGTGATGTGTGTGTATGTGTGCATGTGTGTGATATGTGTATGCATGTGTGTATGTGTGTAATGTGTGCATGATGTGTGCATGTACATCTGTGTGCATGTGTGTTATATGTGCATATATGTGATGTGTGCATGAATGCATGTGTGTGTATGCATGTGTGTGTGTAAAGTACAGAAGTCAAGACAACTTACAGAAGTTGGTTCTTTTCTCACTTCCATGCAGGCGCAGGTATTGAACTCAGGGCATCATGCTTGGTGTCTAGCACCTTTTCTTGCTGAGTCATTTCACAGGCCCCTACATAGAGTCATAGATAACACTCTTGTTTTCATTTGGGGGAACATTATGAAATCTTATCTAGGCGCGTTTGTGTCTATGTTGGTACATGAGTGTTCTTATAGGCGTGTGTATGTACACGTGTGTGAGCTGGCATGTGGAGGTCAGAAGTTGATACCAGCTGTCTTCCTCAGATGCCTCCCTCCTTGGTTCTTTAGAAGGAGTCTCACTGAGCCTGCGGCTCACTCACCCACCAGGCTGGCTTGCTGGGCCTTCTGCCTGGGTGCTGAGGTTCTGAGTCAATGTCCCCTTGCTTGTGTGGCAGGCTCTTTACACACTGAGCCATCTCTCCAGCCTGTTATCGGATTTTTTTTTAAAAAAAGCTTTTTTGGTTATGTTTGAAGTCTGTTTCTTGCTCATTGATCTAATTTCCCCTTTGTTCTTTAAGCAGCGTGAACGGTTCGCTTAAAATGCTACACACATAGGACTCAGCAGAGTGTCGGGGTGGCTCAAGATCCCCTGCCAGGGTGTGGAATACTGAGTCCTAGGGAGATGCCCCTAATCCACAAATGGCTCCCGTTAGATTCAATCCTCTACTTCTCAGCCTGGCCCAGCAGCACAGAGAAAACACTCCATGGCTAGTGTGCCCAGTTGCTGTTGGCATTAATGAACCAACAACCAGATCCTCTATGTGGAGTACCTCTCCTCGAGGCACAGAAGCGGGCTTCCAGTTGGCTGTGCTGAGACTTGGTGAGTCTGTGATCTCTGTCAGAGTTTGAATGTAAAATGCCTGCCCCCAGCTCATGTTTGAGCTCTTGGTCCTCAGCTAGTGGCGCCATCTTGAGAGGTTGTGAAACCTTTGAATGTGTAACCCTGGCTGGTCTTAGGCCTGTAGAGACGGGGCTACAGGCTTATGGATGGCAGGATTCCCTGCTGCCAGGCTCGGTCTCTTGGGTTCAAGGATGCAATGTACCTGACCACCTAAAGACACCACGTCAGGGAAGCGATCTGCTCCCAAAGCCATGTCCTCTGTGCCACCTCTGCCGCCCTCACCCACTGAACGCTGAGCCCAACCAAATCCTTCCCACAGAGATTTTCCACAAGGGAAGAGCCTCTTCAGGGTCCCAGGCTCTGGGAGGCAGAGGCCTTGGCCCCGCTCCCCACAAGCTTTGTTTCCATTCCTACTGGCTCTTTGTACCAAATGATGGGGTTTTGATTCCACAGCCCCCCTGTGCTCATTGTTTCCACTCAGACTTCTACTTCGTGTTTTTTTTTTCTCGACACTTCTACTTTCTTACAAGCCTCTTGTCCTTTGCTCAAGATTTTTCCCCCCTTTGGGACAGAAGTCTCTCTGTGCATCAAGACCAGACTGGCCTCGTACTCACAGAGATCCCTTGTCTCTGTCTTCTGAGTGCTGGGACGCCTAGCTCTGCTGGCGGTAGCTTTTCTAAAATGTTTACGTTTGAGAGCTTTTGTTTGAGTTGTTACTATTTTCAGGATGTAGAGTTCCCCACTGGGCTGGCCCTAGAAATCTTGCTTTCTTTGGTTCTAATTTCTCTCAGGAAAGAACCTGCTCTTGCAGAACTGTGGGCTAGCCTGTGTCCACAGCTCAGTGTCTCTCACCTCTCCTCGCTCTCAGGGCCTTGGAGGTTTCGTATCTTGGGGGAGGATGTGAATCCATTCAGGTAATGGGGTTGTGTTCCCCTGGTGAGGCGGAATCCATCCTGGTTGGGCAGGAGGGCTGCTGTGCCAACCCTTAGTCTGCTTTGGTTTGTGCTTTCATTTATTTCTTCGATTTATAAATATTTAGCTTTCCTCTAGTTTTTTGCTATTTTCCTCCCTTAATACATTTTTAATAGACATCCCCTTTAATATAATTTCTCCTTTATGTTATGTGTGGTATGAGGTAGGGCTCTAAACTTTCTCTTTCATGTTGCCAGTGAATTGTCCTGGCATGCCTGCCCTTGCTCCGCGGTCTGTGATGTGCCCATTAGTTCTGGGTGTGTGATTCCATTCTTTCCGTCTGCTGTCTGTGAATGGAATCAGGTGTGTGTTCTGCTGCAAGAAGCAGGAAAGACCCAGCTGGTATTGCTTTAGGCAGACAAGGCCTTCTGTGTCATACGGATATGAGCCCACACGAACCACTTCCAACATAGGCTCTGTTACCTCAGGTGGTCGAATGTGAAATGCACCCCATAGGCTCAAGTGTTTGAGTGCTTGGTCCCCAGATGGTGGTGCTGTTTGGGAGTTAGGAAACCTTTGGGAGGCGGAGCCTTGTAGGAGGACATGAGTCACTGGGGTTGAGCTTTGAGGCTTCCTGAGTGTGGGTACAATGTGACCAACCAGCCTCCTGCTCCTGCCTCTATGCCTTCCCTGTCTGCTGCCACATCTTCCCCGCCATGATGGATTGTATCCCTCTGGAACCACCAACCAGAAGAAGCCCTTTCTCCCTTAAATTGATGTTGTCAGCATATTTTATCACAGCCAAGAGAAAGCACTAAGACACTTAGCAGTGACACCAGGGTCCACCCACTGTCTTTGTCATGTCTGCCACTCCTTGGGTGCATAGGACCAGTACAGAATCAGGCTTCATCTCCATTCTTGGACTGGGAAGTGGGGTTGCTGGAGGTGGCTAGCTGTGTCTGCCTGTGGCTATGCAGAAGCCCCTGATGGCTTAAGAATGGTACCATTGCAGTCTTCTGAGGATATTTTCAGGGACACGGGGAAAAGAGAAGCAGACATAACTAGACTTCCTCCTATCTTAGTGTGGCACTAATGCCTAGCCTTCTCCAGCAGGGTTGAATGATGTGTCTAAGCCAGTCCTCTCACCCAGTCCTGCAGAGAGATACAGCTAGGCAGGTGGATGTAGCGGTGACTTAGGATGGCAAACATAGTCCTAGATAGCTGATGGTCAACAGCTGCCTCTACTATTGGTGTGTTTGTCCCCTATTACTGCGATCACAAATGACCATAAATGTGGCTTAAACACGCATGGATGTGTTCAGCGGCAATGGAGGTCCCACTCTGGGGTGGGTCCCACTGAATGAAAATCAAGGTGGCACCAGGGCTGGCTCTTCCTGAAGGTGGTCAGAGAGTGTGCTTCTTACTGCTCTGGCTCCTGGAGAGTACGCCTCAGCTCCAGAGTCAACCGGATGGCACCTTAGAGCTCTTTGTCTGTAGGTAGTGTCTTTCTCATAAGACCACTGTAATGATATCAACCCCACCCCTAAAAGTCAAGCTCATTTCTCAGGGTGAGACCTTGATTTTATGCCACAAATTGCAAAGGAAGATCCTGTGTATCTTTGTGTGTGTGTAAGTGTTCAAGGGAAGATCCCGTGTATCCTCCACGTCTTTGTGTGTGTAAGTGTTCAAGGGAAGATCCCGTGTATCCTCCACATCTTTGTGTGTGTGTAAGTGTTCAAGGGAAGATCCCGTGTATCCTCCACATCTTTGTGTGTGTGTAAGTGTTCAAGGGAAGATCCCGTGTATCCTCCACGTCTTTGTGTGCGTGTAAGTGTTCAAGGGAAGATCCCATGTATCCTCCACGTCTTTGTGTGTGTAAGTGTTCAAAAGAAGATCCTGTGTATCCTCCACATCTTTGTGTGTGTGTAAGTGTTCAAGGGAAGATCCCGTGTATCCTCCACGTCTTTGTGTGCGTGTAAGTGTTCAAGGGAAGATCCCATGTATCCTCCACGTCTTTGTGTGTGTAAGTGTTCAAAAGAAGATCCTGTGTATCCTCCACATCTTTGTGTGTGTGTAAGTGTTCAAGGGAAGATCCCGTGTATCCTCCANNTCTTTGTGTGTGTGTAAGTGTTCAAGGGAAGATCCCGTGTATCCTCCATGTCTTTGTGTGTGTGTAAGTGTTCAAGGGAAGATCCCGTGTATCCTCCATGTCTTTGTGTGTGTGTGTAAGTGTCCATGTACACACAGGTGCATGTGCATATGGAGGTCAGGGACAACCTCAGGTGTCATCCTCAGGAGCTGCCCACCTTGTTTGTCGAAGCATTGTCTCTCAGTGAGCTGGAGTTCACCAACTAAGCAAGGTAGGCTAGGAAGCCCCGAGATCTGCCTGTCTCTGACTCCCTGGTGCTAGGATCACAAGTGTCTGTCACTGTGCCTGGCTTTCTACGTGGGTTCTGGGGCTCACACTCAGCTCTTTGTGCTTGCTTAGCAAGACTTGCAAACACCCACCTGCCCCTCCCCTCTGAAAAGTCCTTTTGCACCAAGGTCACATGCACAAGTATTTCTCTTTGACCCTAGTTGGAGGCAGTAGCTGCTCCTTTTCTTAGATTTATTTGTTTTGCCTGCATATATCTACGCGCACCATGTGTGCCTGGTGCTCTCAGAGACCAGAGAGGCCATCAACTCCTCTGAAGCTGGAGTTACCGATAGTTGTGAGCCACCATGTGGGTGCTGGGGACTGAACACTGGTCCTCTGTAAGAACAAAAAGCACTTTAAACCACTGCGCCATCTCTCCAGCTTCCAGCAGCTGGATCATTAGGAGGGAGGGAGGGTTATGGGGACAGAACTGAGAGCCTTTCAGAAAGTCCAGAAGTCCTTGGGAGCAGGTACAGCTGTGTGTTAACTCTGCTGCAGACTGGACCCGGGGCTCAAGCAAGCTCCTGTCTGAAATCTACCCAGGCCACTGTGAGGATGCAGCTGGTCTCGCCTCCCTGTTGCTCCCCTGGGTTCTGACAGGGCCGTCCTCAGTTCCCGGGGCCTCCTTTCTCCTCCTCCCTACACTATGCAGTAGACTCTACTGTTCCAGGATGATCCAGATCTAAGAACACAGGCCGGCAGCACCAGATCTATGAAGCACAGAAGGTACAGAACTGACCTGGGTGAGAGGAATCCAAAGGGGGCGTTCCACTGTGAGGAAAGCTGGGGGACCCCCAAGGTGCTATTCAATCTTCTGACCTCAGTCTGAGGGTGCAAACATGTATAGAAACTCAAGCACCAAACCCCCACCGTTTGAACATTTTGTACATTTCCATAGAAAAGAGAGAGGAGTGGGGGAGGGGAGCCCCATGGTCTATGCTTCCTAGAGCACATTTCTCACGCAGCAGGAAGATGGACTGAAAATTTAAACATTTTGCTCACTCCTCCCTGATACGTGTCTCCTGTCCCTCATTCCTTGTCAAACAGAAGCTGGGTGGGACACTGCCTGTGATTGCCGTGGGTGTAGAGGGGGCAGAGGCCATGAGGCTAGGGATGGGGTCTGTGGTGGATGGAAGGAGAGATTCACAGAATTGGGAAGGACTTGAGGAGCAGGGAGGAGAACACTGCCTCAACCCAGCAGCTTCAGACAGGAGGACGGCAAGGTGGACCCTGGAGACCCACCCACGAGCCCTGCTCTGGCCAGTGTCTGGAAAAGAGGGTTAGGAAGATCCTAGTGGCCAGGGGTGAAGGAGGGTCACCCAGCTGCCCTGCTTTAGATGTCCAGGCTGGAGGCGAAGTGTCTGCCAAGAGCCAGGGGCACCATTGACTGGACCTCAGACTACAATTACTTGGCCAAGTACCGACCACTCACCGCTTGCAAGCCAATACTTGGAGAAGAGAGTTGGTGGGAAGGAATTGGATTTATTTACACAGTCTCTTGGAGGGCTCAGGAAACAAAGGGTGTAGGAAACAAAGGGTGTGTGTGTGTGTGTGTGTGTGTGTGTGTGTGTGTGTGTGCGTGCGTGCCATAGCACATATGTGGACAACTTTCAGGAGTTTGGTCTCTTGTTCCACCATGTGGATCTGTTAATAAACTTGGAAGCGACAGCCTGTGTCCCAAGTCAGTTTTTGTCACTCATTCTCAATGAGTCAATTAAAATAATCAGATTCGCCGGGTGGTGGTGGTGCAGGCCTTTAATCCCAGCACTCAGAAGGCAGAAGCAGTTTGATCTTTGTGAGTTTGAGGCCAGCCTGGTCTAGAGTTAGTTACAGGACAGCCAGGGCTACACAGAGAAACCCTGTCTCAAAAACCTAAACTAAAAAAAAGAAAAGAAAAGAAAAATCAGATTAATAGTGGAAAGAAGAAAAAGATTTTTCAATATGGCCACTTTGGAAAGAGGGACAGAAATCAGTGAGTGCCCCATGCCCATTGGGGTTTTGAAGTGAGATTACAGATCAAAGTGAGGGCACTGCCCACTGACTCATCATATCCTGGCCTTCACTCTCATCCTGTAAGGGGAACTGAGGAACTGTCAGAACTGGGGGAGATCTCTTTCAGAAGACAGGCTCCCCCTTTCTGCCTGGTGCCCTGTGCTTCTCCCAGTCTGAGACTCCTGGGGAAATCCCTGCTTCCCTGGGATCCCACTGTTTCAACAGTCTGATAGCTCCCTGAAGAGCGTCTTCTTATCCGCCAGGCTGGTCCCAGGTCCCAGGGCAGAACCTGAGCCGTGAGGCTTGGCAACAAGAGCTCTTGCCAACTGAGCCATCTTGCCACCCCACCAAGGGCTTTTATAGGGAAAGAGAAGCCACAGTGCAGGCAGCTGTGTCCTGGGTAGGGTGCTCAAAGTCAGGGTGCATTTCTCCTCATTCCTTCTTTTCTCAAACATCACAATGGATCCCCACCTCCTGGGCCTGGCTCCTGGGGCTCCTTTTAGACAGGCAGGTTATTTTTCCTGAAGTTAGAAGTCACAGCAATTTTCCTGCTTTGTGTTAGAAGATACATAGGACTTAGACCAAGGAGGGGCACTCCAAGGCTCCTCGGCTGCTCTCCGTTCTGATGTGGCAGCTCACATTTTTAACCATTTAGTACGCCTTCTCTTTGGATGCCAGGCCAGATGTTAAGAGGATACAAATGGGTGGGGAAGGGGACCACAGCCTTCAGGAAGGATAAAGGGAGCTACACTGTAAAGCCTGGTCACCATGACACCGACCCGGGGTCAGATACAGCCTGGAGACAGTGTGGCCAAGCTGCAGGGAGACGGCTCAGTGGCTCAGTTCCGAAGGTTGGCAGAGCCCAGGGGAGACCAGTGATGGAAACAGAGGTGCTTTATCAGGAACGAGTCAGACACTCATGAGCATAGGAGCCAGCGAGAGCTGGAAAGGTGGAAGTGCAAAGGCCCTGGGCTCTTGAGATAATTCAAGGTGAGCAACAGACCCCAAGACCAATGTGATGAAAGGCGGGGCTTTGAGACCTCTTGAGTGGGGAGGGGCTAAGGGCTGAGTTCAGTCATCTGGCCTAAGTATCAATCCAATCAATCAGGTATGCATCTGGGAACCACCATAGGCACTCTGGACACCAGAGCTCAGGGAAGCTCACGGGTGAATGCTGAGAGGGTGAGGTATTCTCTTGTTGTTTGAGTTGTTGGGGTGAGAGCCTGCACCCTGGCAGCCCTAACAAGCATGTTTGACAACCATACTCAGTGGGTCAGTTGAAGAGACAAGTCATAGTGAAATTCTGGGAAAGATGGTCTCAATGTGGGAAGAGCGAGAAGCTAAGAGGCATAGTGGCTGTCTGCCTAGGCCATCTTCAGGGCCCTTTACAATGAGACTCTCAGTAAATACAGCACCATGAACGTTGTCAGGGTCACTCATGTCTAACTTAGCTTCATTCAGAGAGTCACTAAGGAGAGGTCCTCAGGCATGCTGCTCTCACAAGATTGTCCTGAAAACCTCTGTCTAGAGCATAGCCTGGCTGAAGCCCTGCAGACCTGAGATAGAAATGCTTCTAGAAGGATGCCACTCAGCTCCTGCCTGTCTGACCCTTGTGGTGGGCAAGGACAGCTGCTTCAGAATGACTTATGTAGCCATCTTCTTTTCCCCTGTAGACGTATTTCCTTAATTGTGTGTACGTATGTGTGAAAGTGTCACCAGAGACCAGAGGCATTGGATTCCCTGGAGCTGGAGTCATATGCAGTTGTTAGCTGCCTGATGTGGGTGCTTCATGCTGAACTTGGGTCCTCTGCAAAAGCAGCAAGTGCTCTTAACCTCTGAGCCATCTCTCCAGTCCCTTTTTATATTTAAAAAGTTGTCTTTGGGCTTAGGAGGTGGCTTGGGAAGTGAGGTTGCACAAGCATAAATATCTGGGTTCTCTTCCCAGCACCATGTAAAAAGGTGGACATAGCAATGTATGCCTCATGCACATACTTTAACATACACACATTTGCACACACACTCATACACAAAGATTATCTTCTTTTCTTTCTCTGAAGATGCAAAACATCCCCCATTACACACATGTTCATTACACATATCTATTACACACATGACCTAGCTTGTGTTCATCTGTTATTTTCCCATGTCAGTAATATAGATTAAGGGATTTTCCTGAGCTGAGTGTGAGCTGGTCAAGTGCATCATGGAAGCTGAGAGGGGTTAGAGGACCCACCCAAATTCACAGCTTGTTATAAGTGCAGGTGGTTAGGGATGCTCTGACCTTGCAGCTGGCACTGGTAGTCATGGCAACCTGTTGAGAACTGTATTATTTTGGTACTGCTGGGACCAGGTACCTGACAAGAAGCAGTTTAAGGGAGGAACAATTTGTCTGGGCTCCAGGTTTGGAAGGATACTATCCATCATGGCAAGAAAGGCACAGAGGAGGCAGCTGGGCAGGAGCACCAGGTGGCTTGCTCATGTCTTGGTGGATCAGAAAACAGAGACCTCAGACCAGACCGAGGCTGGGCTACACCCGTAATGCCTGTCCACTCAGAAATCCACTTCCTCCAGTGAGACCTTCTTCCTGAAAGCTGCGTCAGTAGATAGGGACCAAGTGTTCAAACGCCTGAACCTGTGGATGGAGGCTGGAGACTCCCGTGGCATCTGATGCTCACCCCAAGGTGCTTGTGACTAACTGGCTACATGCCACATGGTGTTGAAGCAGAGTTTTCAGAAATCCTTTTCAAATGGACAGAAAAGCATTTGAGAACAAAACCTGAAGGCCAGAGGAATGGTTCATCAGAGAAAGGGACTTGCTGCCAAGCCTGATGACTAAGATCAGTTCCCCAGGGACCACACAGTAAGTGGAGAAAACTGATCCCAGAAAGGTAAACTCTCACCTCCACATGCTTGCTGTGGCATCTGCAAAGTATGCACACACACACACACACACACACACACACACAATAAATAAATGCATTTATAAAAAGAAAGAAATCTTGGGGATGGAGAAACGACTCAGTAATGAAGAACACATGCAGAGGCCCAGAGTTCAGTTCCCAGCACCTATGTTGGGCAGCTCACAACTGCCTATAACCCCAGCTCCAGGGGATCCAACGCCCTCTTCTGGACTCTGCTGGCAACTGCACCCACACATGCACACACCTCCTCCACACATACACACATACTTTTAAAAAAAATCTTTTAAAACTAAATAAAATGAAGAGATCTCAGATTTAATTTGGGAGCAGTTTCAATTGCAGGGAAATTTAGAACTGAGCCCAGAGCGATGCAACAGATCAAAATCGACAATGTCTGCTTTCATGTCAAGTTCAGAAGCACAGTACTCTGGTTTCGGAAGCTCGGGTCTCTGGTAAACTGGAGAACTTTCAGAGACTCTGGGAGCTTGGTGTATCTGAGTTTACACCACACTCATGCTCTGTTTTAAATAAGCCCTTGAGTCATTGATTTCTATCTGTGATTGAGAGTTGAAATCTTACTAAGTTGGTAAACAGCTTTTGAATATTTAAAAATCATCATAATTGTACATTTAATGTATCTGAATTATCAGAATCAGGTAAGGACCAAGGAAAACTCATTAGTCAGATAATTGAAAAACTTAGAAAATGGAATATAATAAATTTTGATTGCAGCTTAAAATGTTTAAAGGAGTTTAATTAACTAAGTAACTAAATGGCACAAACATTAATCAAAGCCCGCCTTAAACAAGATGGTTAAAGTTGGCTGCATCTATTCATAGATCAGGATTTTGAAGTCGCCTCTGAAAGCTCAGATGACGGGAGGGGGATGAGGTGCGGTAGTTAATAGGAATAAAGTTTCCGTTTACGCAGAAACTGAGGGCTGGAGATTTACTGCTCAGAAATCACACCTATAGTTAATAAGACTGTAGAGTACAGGGTGGGGGTGTGGCTCTGCGAGGGCTGTGGCCCAGCATCAGGAAACCAAGAAAGAGAGAAAGCAACTGTTTGCTAAGAGGAAAGCTCTTTGGCTAAGAGGGCAGAGCGTGTGTGAACAATTCTTAAAATAATAAGTAGGAGAAAAAATTTCAAGGAGAGCCAAATCTTTAAAAGCAATTTTAAAAAATCCCCAACGTTTTCTTTCTTCTCCTTGAAAGCTATCTTCCAGCATCAAGAGTCCGCCAAGCACCCTCGAAGCTGGGCCCGAAGGAGGCTGGGCACAGGCAGATTCTCCTGCATCTCCCTCATGCTTCAGGTTTCTTCCACAGTGGTTGAGTGTCCCCAGATTTCCCTGAGACCTCCAGGGACTCGCCCCAGGCTGAGCTCTCTGTTAAGTTCACAGGGAGACTGGCCTGTAGTCAGGACCTGAGACGGAAGCATTCTTTGTCCCTTATCCCAAGAGTGGGAGGGGAGTGTCACATGGGTCTGCTGGGCTTTGTTCTCTGGTGACTCCCTCAGCTGCATCCCTGGGGCAGGGGTGGAGACTACTAGCATGAGCCTCTGAGTGGCAGAGACCTGACAGTCCTTTCCTTTGCCCTCCTCTCCCATCACTGACACCCTGGTAGGCTCCCTTGCAGCCTGGGCCACACCAACATGATGACTATTGTCACCTGTCACTATTGGTTGGCTTCATAGTGGTACTGCCGCTTGCCGCTCCCTCTCGGACTGTGCCCTTGGCGTGGCTGGGAATATGTCTTAGGTGAGCTAGGCAAGGGAGGCAGACATTTTATAACCTGCAGACATGCCATGTGTGTTAGTTACTTCTACTGTGGTAGTAAGAAGTAACAGAGAGGAAGGATTTCTTTGGTTTAGGTTAAAGAGACATGGCCCATCATGGCAGGGAAGCGTGGTAGCTGGTACAGATCCAGGCCCTGGCAGCAGGAGCTTGCTCCCATGTAGCTGGGTCAGGAAGCAGAAAGTCAATGAGAGGTACAGCCAGGCTATAACCCTGAAGGCCAAGTCAGTCTCCCTGGGACCCACTTCCTCCAGCTAAGCCCCACCCCTGAAGGATCCACACTGACTAGAACAGCATCATTATCTGGCAAACCAAGAGTTTAAACAAGCGAGTCTGTGACGGGACTGTTCACATTCAGAGTGTGTCACCAGAGACATGGCTGAGGTTTGCCGTCAACTGGCATATCTGCAGACTGCCTTCCACTGAGAGGTCACCCAGAATGCAGTGGGAACAATCCGTAGAGCATTTCAAATGGGTTCAGGACTAGGCATTTATATATTTTTAAGATCATTCTTTTAGTCTCCCATTTCTTTCTTTGTATGTACGTGGGGTGCATGGCATGGCTGCAGATAGGCTCACATGTAGAGCCCAGAGGGGACACTGGGTCTTTCTCTGTTATTCTCCACATTAATACCTAGTGTCTTGCTGGCCTGTATGCTCACTGTTTTGGAGAAGTTGGTGGGCTCCCAGGATCCTCCTGGCTCTGCCCTCCATTGCTGTGGTTACAGGCAAGTGCAGGTGCAGCCATATCAGACTTTTTACATGGTGATGGAGACCCATGAGCCATCCCTCTAACCCTGTGGTCCTTGGATATTTAAGGGTTTAGTTCTAAGACACCCGGACATACCCAAATCCCTGGCTGGCCCAGCACTTTGTGTAAAATGGCATGGTCTTTGCAAGTAACCCAGCTGTGACCCCAAATACGGTGCTATGCTGCTTACATAGTGGTCAGGTTAAGAAACCAGATGGGAGCTGGAGAGGTGACTCAGTGGTTAAAATAAAAGTGCATAGGGCTATAGCAAAGACCCAAGTTCAGTTCCCAGAACCCACATCACTGGTTCACCTTGGCCTGTAATGGAGTTCACTGGCACTGCACTCAAATGCACAAACCCATCCTCCCCCACAACACACATATACAAATAATTAAATTTTCTTTAATTGATAAGAAAAGTAGTCTGTATGTGTTAAATACAAACACATTTTTTTCTTCTGGATATTAGGAACCTGTGGGTATTGAGAGCTGACCGCGCTTGATATCGTAGAATAGGAATCGGGGCTTATATAAACAATAAACAGTATGATTGGGGGACTTTGAAATCTTTACGTATAAAGACATTGAGTAAAGAGGGTTTCACACCTTTGATTATCTGCTAAATGCACAGGCAGTGGTAGATGCTGTGGGAATTGAAAGAGAACACAGCGTAGACTGGACTAAGAGGTCAGAAGTGACCACTGTGAGCAACAGCAGGAAGAAGACTTGTAACTCATATCACAGCCGCATACAGAGCTCAGTAAGCAAACAGCCTGCAGCTGAGAGAGACAGGCAGAAGCAGGCACAAATGGGAGCTGGAAAGACTGTTAAGCGTGGAGGCAGATGCTATTCATGACAAGGGCTGCGTGGTCACAGCACACAGAGAGCCAGCCTTCAGCACAAGGTTGGCCAAAGTTAGGTGCTCTGTCGATGAGGGAGGGACTGGCAAGAGTCATCAGCTCACACCCTCTGAGGAGGCACTCACCTTCTGTGGAAAAATGCAGTGAGTGGCTGGAAGGGACCAACAGGTCCATTCATCCCAATCTCCAGTAGCCCTGGGATGTACTGTTGGGAGAAATGGCCAAAGGCTGTTCCACTGATGTATGGAAAGAGGGGAGCTGGGCATGTAGGTCAGTTGGTAGAGTGCTTGTCTAGCGTGCTTGAAGCCCTGGGGTCTGTCTACAGCACCAAATAAACCAGGCTTGGCATCCAACGCCTATGATCCCAACACTGAGGAAATGGAAGCAGCTGGGTCAGAAGTTCAAGTTCATCATCAGCCGCATAGCCTTAGCTACATGAGATCAAGCCAAAACACCCACTCCCACCAGCTCTATACATCTGATCTGCCATGAATCCTGGGAAATACTGTTAGCAGAAACGGGAAGGGGTTGACAAGATGGCTCAATTGGTAAAGGCACCTACTGTCAAACTTCATGACCTGAGTTCAATCTCCAGAACTCACACCATGGAAATATAGGGCCAATTCCCTCAGGTTGCCCTATGACCTCTACATGGGTGCTGAGGTACATGCTCACAAACAAATAAATGTAATTAAATGAATTATACAATAATAAATTACACATAATAACACAGACTGGTCCAGAAATTATTTTATTTATTTATTCATTTATTCATTCATTTATTTATTTATTTATTTATTTAATTATTTATTTATTTTTTAGGGTTCACTGACTTTACTGGTTCAACAATAAACCGCAAAAGAAAAGACATTAGGGGCTGGAGAGATGGCTCAAAGGTTAAGAGCATTGCCTGCTCTTCCAAAG
>LOJH01018783.1:0-12884 GCA_001685095.1 Ellobius talpinus | reverse complement strand
GGGGTGAGTGAGGCTTTGAAGGTCATAGCCTGGCTCCTGATTCCCCTTGTGGTTTGCCTCCTGATCTTTTTTCTTTCTTTTTTGCAGTGAGGAGATAATTTTAATCATATGTTTATGTGAGTGCTGTTCCAACAGAGGCCAGAAGAGTGTCAGATCTCTCGGAACTGGGGTAACAGAGGGCTCTAAGCCTCCGGACACGGGCACTGGACAGCTAACTCCAGTCTTCTGCAAGAGTAGTATACACTCTTAAGCACTGAGCCATTGCTCCAGTGCCCCCTGTTCTTATTTGACTAAACTAGTATATATCAATGAGGTCTGCCCTGATGGTTGTTTTTCATGTGTTGCTGAGGACAGAGCTCTTGTGCTGGGAATGAATCCCACCACGGAGCTGCATTTCCCAGCCCCCAATGGTTTTTTTAACTGCAACTTAGGATGTACACTAAGAGTTTTAGAGGCTGTGTCATTAAGAAAACAACTTCCAAAAGAAAAAAAAATAATTTTCTTGCTTAAAAAATTGACTTTTAAAGTTAGTATACAAAGTAACGGATTCTACTACCGTGTATTACTGTATTGACTTTATCTTTCAATGTTTGTGTGTGTGTCTGTGTTTATGTGTGTAGATTAGAGGACAATTTGCAGGAATCATTTCTTCCCTTCCACCATGTGAGTATTGGGATTGAACTTGTGTTGACAGGTTTGGCAGCAAATGATTTTACCCAATGAACCATCTCTCTGGTCTCATACTGAGGTATGGAGAACTTTATTAGATCAATCATTAGAATAACATCTTGCTCAGAAAGAATATGAAAAATGGTACAACCTGGATTCAGTAAAGGTTTTAATCATCAAAGCCCTTGAGAATATGAAGACCTATTAATCATTTCTCCCAAATCTCCATATGGGCAAGGTGTGTAAATTTGGCAAGACTTAGTATGGTTGGCAAAAGAGGCAACCTCTGGACCTTCAGTGTTCTGAAATAGGTTAAATACAACATGCAGCGTCTCTGTGTGCAGTTTTATCTTTTCTCAGTACCCTTGGGACCTTCTGCCTTCCAATGCTGGCACTGAGTTCTCTTCCTCTTCCCTCCACTTTCTTTACGTTAGGGAGAGTTTTTAATCTTTGCTTCACCAGAGAGTGAGTATCTTGGTTACTTTTCTATTGCCATGACAAAACACCATGACCAAGACAATTTATAAAGCAAAGTATGTAACTGGGAATCACAGTTCCAGAGGGCTACAGTCCGTGTTCATCATATGGGAAGCACGGCAGTAGGCAGGCAGGCATGGCATTGGTATCAGCCACTGAGCGCTCACATCCCGTTCACTAGCATGAGGCAGAGAAAGAGAGCTAACTGGGAAATGCACCTCCTCCAACAAAGTCCCACCTCCTTATCCTTCTCAAACAGTTCTACCAGCTGGGGACCAAGCATTCAAACACATGAGCCTATGGGGCCATTCTCATTCAGACCACACACAGGGTTGAGAGTCCATAGCCTCATCTCACTTCCAGCTTGCTCTCTCTGCTTCCTCTTGGTGGTGAAAGATAAGATTTTCAGCTTCCTGCTCCTGCCACCGTGCTTGCCACTTGATGCCATGCTTCCTCCATGACACGATGGACCTTAATCCCTCTGGAACTGTAAACCAAAACACGCTCTTTTTTCCATAAGTGGCTTTAGATCATTGTGTTTTATCCCAACAGAAAAGTAACGAATACAGTGACCATGGCTGCGCTCCCCTTCTGTGATATTTTCATCAGTCAACAGGAAAACACGAGTCGCTGCCAGCAGCAAGCCTGTAGCAGTCGCTTCTCTCCTGCTGATGCTAGCAGCTACTAGTTTATTTATTACCTCTCTTGGGCATTTTATATAAATTTTATATAACTGTGCAATATGTCTGTCTTTCACTTCACATAATGTTTTCAAAGGTGGCTTATGTCGCAGAACTTTTGTTTTCCACATTTATTCTCTCCCCTCCCCCTCTTTTCTTTCTGTGTGAATGTGTGCACACGTGCCACAGTGTATATGTGGAGGTCAGACAGCAACCTTTCCCCCTCATTCTTACATGTTTTTCTATGAATTGTGGGCCACATATTTTGATCATATTCACCTCCTCCCTCCTCCTAAATCCACCCCCACTTTCAACTGACTCAACTATGTCCTTCCCCCCACCATCAAGTACAATCTGTACTGCCATATGCATGGCCTTCACTGGAGGATAGTCAGCTCACCAGGCCACACCTTAAATACACACTCGCCTTCCCAGGAGCTAACAATTGCCGATGAGCTCTCTTTAGCCAGGGGTGGAACTTCATGCCCACATCTTCTTTGCATGCTGGAATTTTGTCCTATGGGGGCTTATGCAGGTTTTGTCCATGCTGTCTCAGCTGCTCTGAATTCATATGTGAAGTGCCTTGCTGTGTCCAGAAGCACTATTTCCGGGTAGTCACGCATCACCTCCGAGTCTTGTAATCCTTTTGTCCTCCTTGAGCAGTAATTCCCAAGCCTTGGGAGGAGGGGCTATGCAATAGAAGTTACAATCAGGGCTGAGCCTTCTTCAGGTGTTCTCTGTGCCTTGACCAGTTGTAGAACTCCGTGTTAATTGGTATCTACTGCCAAAAGAGGCTTTTCCAATGAGGACTGATAGATACACTAATCTAGGGATATAACCACAAGCCATGTAGAGTCAGTTTAAAACTGTGTCTATTTATCAGAGTCATAGTGGTAGGTTTGCCTATAGGGGCTATGAATTGTCTAGCCCTAGGTTCAGGGCCCCAGTAATAATACCAGGTATGTGATTCAGCTTGTGAAGTGGGCCTTAAATTCAGTAAGGAAGTGGCTGCTCACTCATGACGGGCATCTCTGGACAGGCCAGTCATTGTTGTAGCTCACAGGGTCAGAGACTAGGTGAGAATGGTGGTTCCTTCTCTTCTCTGGTGTGTGCGCAGCATCTTCCAGCTCTGTGAAAGCTGGAGGGTGTGGGGGATGCTTCCTTGTGAGTAGCAGCCTGATAGTTCCTTCTTCTATGACTCAAGTGTGTGGTAGCTTTCCTCCCGTCTTACCGGAAGTTCTGGAGGTAACCAAGAGCGTTGGTGAGATCCTGTAATATCTGGAGGCCCATGTGACTCACTTGTCAACAACTTCAAAAGATGTAAACCATTGCTAGCATTGGGCTTTTTTTTTATCCTGTTGTGTCTTGGTGGGGCATTTTTGCCCTGGAATGGGGTGATTCTATTTAAACTCTTTATATATGTATGTGTATGTGTATATGTGTATGTATAGACTTCAGGAAGCTTCTTCAGTAGTAGGCTTCCATTAGTTATCCCTCCTGCATTCCTTCCTCTACCCTTTCCTCCAGTCTGCCTCTCAGAGGACAACTATGGGAGTCAGTTCTCTTCTTCCAACATGTGGATTCTGGGAATTGAGCTCAGATCTTCAAGCTTGGAGGCAAGTGCCTTTATCTACTAAGCCATGCCACCAGCCTACTCCCCTGCTTTTTGATAAGGCTTCTCCATGTAGCCCCGTTTGGACTCCCTGACTCAGCCTTGCAAACACTGGCATTGCACCATCACATCTGATTTCTGTTTAGCTTTTTGAGGAACTGACAAATGCTTTCCTCCTATCTAACAAGACTTTCCTTTTCGCTCATCTGGTGTAGGGATGAAGCAGGATAGAGCGAGGCTTGTTCAAAGATGGAGAGAGAGGGTCACTGGGATAAAACTGTAAAGGATACTGAGGGGCAAGAGTGTGAATGGCGTGTCTGAGAGTGCAATTGTTATGTCTGTCTCTCAGGAGTTCTAATTAGATTTTAGAAAATATTTGCCTAGCATGTAACAATTAGCAAGGGCCAGATAATATGTTGGGCTTAATGTTCAGTCTATTGCAACAACTTTGTTTTACAGGCCCAAATATTCTGACCTTTCTCCTAGAAAAGAGGAGGAAGAAAACAACAAAAAATTGGAACTGGGGTGGTAAATGTATTATTTCTGTGCTATGAGGGGGTGCTTATAATGATTATGCCAAGTTCTCAGTAGTAGGCAGAGAAACCGCATTTCTCATATATTGCGTTAGGAATGTGAAGCTTAGTCCCTTTATTCCAACTTCAAAAGACAGGGATGGTCCCAGGATGTGTAGTGGGATGCCTGGCTCTGTGTGGATACAGACATCTTGAACCTCATTTCTTGGTTTGGAGGTACCAGGAGGCTCTGCGGGGATGGGGAAGATCTTCTCTTAAGGTGAGGAAGAGATGTAGTCTGAATCCCTGGGGCAGGGGTGCCCTATGGCACGACAATCACTGAGACTCACCAAACCAGGTTAGGTATTTATTGAGGCACTGGAGCCAATTCTTTGTGCTACAGGACTTTAGAGGGATAGGATTTCAATGTGGAACTCTGGCTGCTTGGAAACAATTCCATATTGAACCTGAAAAATGTCATCGTTCCGGAAGGTAATGCTGCTCTCGAGGGACTGGACCACACAGAGCGTGTTGCACATTTGACTGAAATAACGATGGCACTGCCACATGCGAACCCAGGCCTGGAGCCTGACCGCCGCCTCTTCCTCAATGACGTATATCTTCAGCAGCGCCAGCCGCCGTTTAAGAAGCTGCCTGTGCAGGATGTTCCTCAACCAGCACTGAATTATCCAGGCATTGAGGACAGCAGCCAGCAGAGTTTGCCTCACCAGGAATCCGCGCCACAAGGCCTGGATCTTACTGGCTGCTTGGGTCTTTTTTCCATGGCATTGTTTTCGACGTTGGTGCTAGCCAAGCAAAGGACAGGATGCTCAGTGGATGGGGATACAGGGGAGATGGATAGAGTTTTTGTCTCCACCTCTGTCTTGTCCATGGCTGTGGCCATATCTACAGCTATGGCTCATCTTCTGAGCCACAGTGGCCTCCTTTATAAAGTGAGGTATGTTTATACTGTGGCGTTCACAGGGGACCCAGGGGAAAGACTTTCTGACCCTGAAGACCTTATAAGGTCTTCCTAAAGAAGAACCATAGGATTATAGCCTGAATTTCAGTTCTGAACCAGTACACAATCCCACTAGATATCACAGTTCCCAGGTTCTTCTCTCATGTCGTTTCCACCTCTCTCAGTCACGCGGGCCCACGGTAACCCATCTACCTTCTCACTTCCCATTGCTCCGTGTGCAGGATAGAGGGGATTTAAGGGAAAAGAGAGAGAAAACCTGAGCTGACCAGATGGGAATGAAGATGGTGCCTCCTCTCTACAAATACTGAGGTCAGGGTTTTGGGAGTTCTGGTTCATTTACGGTCCTGGGTCACACTCACCTTCGGTTTCCTCTTTTTCTCAAATCGACTGATTTCAGATTCAGACTTCTGCAATCAAAATGGGGAGGCATACATAAAAGCCAGCACCCACACAAAATCCCTGAAGTCCAGCTCCCCAGTCTTTCCCAGGGGCCCCTAGAGTAGCCCATAACTTCCTTCTGCCAGGTAGCATCCCCCAACCCTAGGTCAGTGAATTTGACAATCTTACACAACATTGAGCACCCATGGCAGAGAGAAGGGACTCAGGTGATCATCCCCCTTCGGTTGCTGCTCATCCAACTCCAGCAGGCTCAGGGTGGCTGATGGAGGTGATGCCCATGATGTCATAAGGGCAACTGTGATCCAGGAACCAGGTTGCCTTCTCCAGTATCACAGGTTTTGGATGAAGAAGAAATATCTTTCTGTTTCTAGCCAGGAATGAACTAGAATCTTTAGGGTGTGAGTATGTCCTATCCCAGAGATGAGTTATAGTTTGGCTATACCAAGCACATTCTGTCATTGATCACTGAGGGCAGCAGCTCATGTTGTGACAAGAAGGTACATGGGTCTCTGACCTCCCTGACTGATATTCTCCTTCTACTCTCTGCCTTTCCTTTGGGGTGGGGGAAATCCTTCTTTTAATGGATGCAGAATGTGTGTGGAGAGTGTTTTATTCATCTCCTCATTGCTGTGGTGAGACACCTGGGTTCTCGGACTCGGTTTTCTGCAAGAACAATAAGTGCTCTTACCTGTTGGGTCCTGTGTTGGTTGGTTTTATGTCAGCTGGACACAGGTTAGAGGAGGGGCCTGAGATGCCTCCATCAGATCAGGCTGTAGGCAAGTCTGTAGGGCACTTTCTTTTTTAATTGATGTGGCCCAGCCCACTGTGGGTGGTGCCATTCCTGGGCTGGTGGTCCTGTGTTCTATATGATAGCAGATTAAGCAACCCATGAGGAACAAGCCAGTAAGCAGCACCCCTCCATAGCCTCTGCACCAGCTCCCGCCTCCAGGTTCCTGCCCTGTTTGAGTTCTGTCCTGACTTCCTTCAGTGATGAACAGTGATGTAGAACCGTAAGTCAAATAAACTTTTCCTCCCCAACTTGTTTTTGATCATGGTGTTTTATCACAGCAATAGTAACCCTAGTGAAGACAGAAATTGGTACCAGGGGTGGGGTACTGATGTGACAGACCTGACTATGTTGTTTTTAGGAGGACTGTGGAAGGACTTTGGAACTCTGGGTAGAAGAGCCATTGAGTGTTGAGAGCTCAGTGAGCTGTTCTGTGGAAGCTTGGAAGATAAGACTGTTGGGGGCAGTGTGGATGAAGGAGGCCTGGCTTGTGAAGTTTAAAGATTCTATTAGGGCCATTTGTTATTTTTAATTAAGATTCTGTAGCACAGAGAAGCTGCTACAGAGGTGGCCAAGGTTATACCTTATGCTGGCAAGTGAACCTAGTAGTGTAAGAATCACCCAGGTGGGACTGGTTTTGAAGGCATGAAGGGATCACAAGTTGAGACTTGGCACTGTGAGAGGCCATTGGTGAAGGTGCAGCTTCGGTCGCTGTCGAAAGATTGAAGGAGTCATGTGGAGAAGCTGGGGCTTGGCACCATGCAGAGAGACTATTGGTGAAAGTGCAGCCCAGTTGCAGCAGAAGGCCTCAGCATTTTGGAAATGCCAGTACCATGGGACGACCACTAAGAACAGTGGCAGTGGTGAAGCAGAGCCAGTCAGAGCCTAGATGACAAGCTGTGTGTGCTGCAAGGGGTGGAGCCAGAGAAGTGACCCAAGCCCTGCTGTGGAATAATCCTTTTGTACACTGGGAGGATGTTTTGTTCTTGTTGGTTTAATGAAGAGCCAACTGGCCAATAGCTAGGCAGAAAGATGTAAGAGCTAGTTAGTAACAAGCCTAAGCTATCGGCCAAGCATTTATAATTACTAAGTCTCTGTGTATTTGGGGAGTCACTGGTGCTGATGAAAAAACTCCACCTACGAAGCCCCTTGAAAGAGCCTATAAGATAGTGAGTGGATACCAGACACTGAACATCGAGTTAGTTACACAATTTGAACTTGGTTTTGCTTCGATTTGATTGTGACTATGCCCTGGTTCTTTCCTCTTGAAATAAGAAAGCCCAGACCACTGATGTCAACTTGGCCTCAGGTGGCAGTGCAGGTCACTCACATTGACATGTCATCGTCTCCACCGCCCTGCACCCCCAGCATGGCCCACAGACAGCATCACAGACCACTGACATCCTTATGGCCTTTGGTGGTAACATGAAACATGAGGCACCAACATGGCCTCCAGTGGCAGTGTGGACCATAGATGTGTTTCAAGGAGGCCCAATTCAGAAAATGAACTGTTCTCCCTCTCGGAGATCCTGCTGTTGCTCAGAGTTATGGCAATTGTGCAGCTGGGTAGCAACTTCTGAAGCAGAGCTTGCGAGAGCTTTAGGCTACTGCCACCACCCTGCCGGCCCTACTCCACAATGACATGCTCCCCCAGCCACCATCCAGCATGCATTGCTGCTCCTCTCAGCCATCTTTCCCACATCTCCATCGCACGTTTACTTATTCCTCTAAACGGCACTGCGGACTGCAGTGTGTCACATTGTATTTTTTTGCCCAAACAGGTTTACATAAAAATACTTATTGCAATGAGTCATTGGTCTGCTCAAGGTTTCTGGTTAAGCATCATAAATACTGGACTATCGATGGGATTCCTCTCAGATATTCTGTTGGTGCCCAAAGTCAGGGAAATCTTTTGGCTTGGTAGGGCGTCTGGTGACAATATCCTCAAGTGCTCTAGGCCACTTGGATACCTCTCTGCTCTTGATAAAGACCACCCTGCCACCTCACCCAGAACCATACCGTCATGCTTGTGGGCCTCGGGCAGCACCGTGGCCCCATGCTCTCTTCCACCAAGAAGGGCCAGCAGTAGCTACTCCAGGCTGTGGGACCGGTGCACTGGCCTGAGCATTCCAAAAGACCGAGGACCTGCTCTACAGTTCCCAGATTGCCAGCAACCACCACCATCTAGAATTGATCTTCAAATATTTTTTGAAAAAGTTTCTAATAACAGAAATTACAGATGTGCTGGAGCACATCTGCTGGAGATACTGCCGTTCTCTCTGATGCTCTTCTCTGAGTTTCTTGCCTCAAGGCAGCGCTCTGGTTCAGGAGGCTGGTGCAGCTCCTCCACTACAGTTACAGGGGTAATGGTGAGAGCTGATCCTCTCACTGAACCTGCAGTATCACAGACCAAACATCCCCATTCCTAAGGAGAGGAACAGGAGACTACCACAGATCGAGGGGACACTTGCTGAAGGATTTCAAGATTGAAATCCAGCAGGGTAAATGTTACCTCTTGTAGCACTGTGTTTGGCACTTGGAGTATGTGCTGACAGGGTGCAAACCTCAGAAGGTTTGGGTACCATCTACCTCTCTGGCTGCAACCCACATGTCTCAGGCTGGCAGACTTGCCCCATTCTTGGGTTCTCTGACTTCTGGGGTCTTCGCTGCAGTGTCTCCCACTGTCCTCTTGGTGTCTGCCCACAAGAATTCCTACCCTGGCACATGTCGCCTGCCCTCCCATATTTCGTTTTGTTAAAGATCTCTTTGTGTGTTTGTGTATGTTTCCTGCATGCATGTATGTATACTGCACGTGTGCCTGGTGCCTGTGGAGGTCAGGAGAAGGCATCAGACGATCTGGAACTGAGGTGATGAATAACTGTGGCAGGTACTCCATATCCGAACCATCAAGTGGGCGGGGCTCAGGAGAGTCTGGATGGAGAACCTCAGCTCATTTCTATGCCTCCTTGTCTGTTGCTGTCACCCCAGCTGGTACTCTTGTATCTGTGATACCTTTGTTTCCCAGCTGAACCCTTAAAACAGGCCATTCCATCTTGTGTCTGAATACTTTTTTTTGATGGGAATTTTCCAAAGAGAAGCCATTGTATAAGAGAATGGTGCCCTGATCACTGTAGAACCCTCTTTGAAAGGGTCAGATAATTTTCCAGGCTGATGTCAAGCCAGCATTACCAGTGTGTCCCTGTTGCCACCTCTGATTACATCTCCTCCTTTCAAGGCATTGCTCTCTCCCTTTCTGTATACATAGATTCATCCTACCAGCTCTGTTCCTCTAGAGAATCCTGCTTAATACAGTACTTGATTCAAAAATTAAAAAAGAAAACAAAAAATGAATAATAGCACCATACCCATGATCCATGGGAAATTTCTAGGCTCTAGTCCATATCAGCAACTCATTGAAAGGCCTGACTCTTTCATGCATGGGCAAGCCAGCATCCTCTCTGTCTGTGCTGGCTTTCTTTAGCTCCAATTGAACCCACCTTCCCCTACCCATAATACTTTTGCTTATAACACTTATGTTCTTTGCCTGAGTCTTATCCTAATGTCACCGAAATCGAAGTTCCCTCCTGTCCAGTGTCACAGGAAAGGCACCTAGAAGATAAAGACCAGGTCAGACCAAACAAGGTCACATGGACTCTGGGGACGAGTTAAACCCAGAAGATGTTGGAGGATGAGCTCTTCCATGTTGCATAACTTGAGGGACATCATTTAAATGGATATCAGTGGGACAGGGTCTCTGGAGTTGCTCATGCAACACCTGAACCCTACAACACCAAATATTCCAACCAGCAGGCATTGCTGATTAGTCATAGATCCTGATCATGCAGCTTGAGGCTCTCACACTGTCTGCCGCCGGGGAGCGCAGACATTCTCTCTTGGTTCTCCAGAGCTCATTTGCGCTTTAAGTCACAGTCATTTTCCTGAGACATCCAGCGACCTGTCTTACAGAAAGCCAGAGACAGCTATTAGGAGCAACCTTGGTCAGTTCTTTATTGGGAAAGGAATGCAGTCTGAAATCCGATAAATCTGTGATTCGAGAAAGATGTCAACCTGAAGTTTTAGCTTGTTTCCTGTGATCTCATAGCAGCCTTGGATCATCTTAAGACTTTTACAAACGTAGGGATTCCCGGAGTCTTGCAGTTTTTGGACAGTGTTGAGCAAATGGAGGTAACGCTTCCGGACCAGCCACATCCGCACCCAGGACTGCAGCTTCACAGCTGCCTGTGCCTGCCTCAGGCTGGTGCCCATCACCTTCTGTAACTTCCTCTCTAGCAGCCTGGCCATTGTCTCCCTCCACCAGCACTGAATGGTCCAAGCACTGAGGGCAGCAAGCAGCACGGTCCGGCGCACCAGCGTGCCGCGCCACCAGGCCTGGATCTTTATGCTTGCCAGCACGACGTCAGCAGGCATCTGCTATCTGGTTGCATGAAAAAGAAAAGACACTCAGGAAATAGTCCTCAGGTAGCTCAGCCTCAGGATGGGAAACCAGGGGGACTCGGGTTACCTCTTTCTGTCATGTTTACTAGTGGTTATGCGTGCATCACCTTGAGCCTCAACATCCCCATTTATAGAATGGGGTACATCTGCTCTTGATACTCTTCTGGCTTTCCATGGAACTGGGCTGGTCAGTTTAGGGCAACAGCCCTATGTTCTACAGAACTGTCTTGGATCTGATAGCCACCAGGGTCCCTTGACCTCTTCCTTCAGACCTCCCGCCTGTAAATGTGAACTTTCCTTATCCACGACGATTTCCCTCCTCTGTGTGGTCTGGCTCTTTCTCTTCTATTTTTCACTTTTACTTTGTTCACTTCCCACATTACACACACACACACACACACACACACACACACTTACGCATATACACGCACGCGCACGTTCCATACTCTTGCATAATTTTGGACATGAGATTCTCCGTTTGGCTATTTATTCACAAACACATACCATCCCCCAGCTTCACAAGTCCTACTTCCGCTCTCTGGGACTTCTCCCCCACACATCATCAATCTTTCTACCTTAGTCACCCGTTGTAGAAAATTATTTTAAGATGTGTGTTACTTTTGTTTATGCTGTATTTGTTTAACTGTGAAGCTGTGATTCTTTGCCTGTCTGAAACACCTGATGGTCCTAATAAAGAGCTGAACGGCCAATAGTGAGCCAGGAGAAAGGATAGGTGAGGCTGGGAGGCAGAGCGTATGGAACTCTGGGTAAAAAGGAAGTGCAAGAGAACAAGGAGAGGAGAACACCAGGGGTGGTGATCCATCCAGCCACAGAGCAAGACAGGAAGTAAGAAGTAAAGTAAAGTATACAGAAACCGATAAAGGTAAAAGCCCAGAGGCAAAAGGTAGTCGGAATAATAAGAAAAGCTGGCTAGAAACAAGGCAAGCTATGGCTGGACATTCATAAGAAAGAATAGACTGCATACGTGATTTATTTGGGAGCTGAGTGGCGGGCACCCCCCAAAAGCCTAAAGAGCAAAGAGTAAAAGAGCAACAACAAGAGTCATCCATGTCTCTGAGGCCAACAAGGTGAAAAGACAATAAGGATAAGCGAGCCCTGCTCATGGCAGCGCTGGAGAGCGTAGCTGTCCCAGTTAACCGGGTCAGTCTTGGTTTCTGATGGTTCTTCGGGGTAATGGCTATACTCAGACCTTTTACTCTCAAATGTACCATGCTTAGAGCATCAATTCCAGGACTATCTTATGGTATGGGCCACATACAAAGCCGGCCACAAACAAGGTATTCATCGACCTGAGTGATATGGATTAAGATCAGGGGTCATCCCTAACATTGGGGCCCTATACCACCTACTTTTGGTTGGGGTGGGAGTTTCAATTTCACCGTCTTTTTTTCCCTGAAGTGTGGCTCCATCTGCCTTTGCAGCTTTAGTTTTCTTGTCTTGGGTTTGCTTCTTCTATAATCAGAATCAAAGGGCAGAGTAGATCATTCTGTCTACATGACTTCATGGCAAGTCATGGTTCTAATATACATACAACCGCTTTGCTTGGATAGTCAGCCTAAACACAGGCCTTGGATCCTGACTGCTAGAGCAAACGCACCTTCCCCTGCATACAACTTGTCAATCGGACTTTGATCTTTTTTTCTTTTTCTTTTTTTTTTTTAAAAGATTTAGTTTTCTATGTATATCAGTGTTTTGCCTGCATGTATGTCTATGTGAGGGTGTTGGATCCCCTGGAACTAGAGTTAACAGACAGTTGTGAGCTGCCTCGTGGGGTGCTGGGAACTGAACCCCAGGTCCTCTGAAAGAGCCACCCGTGTTTTTGACCTCTGTACCATCTCTCCGGCCCCAATCTGGTTTTTCTAAAGCTCCTCTGGCAAATCCTCTCAACTGTGGGCAATCCCCTGAGGACTGTGAGCTGTCCCCTCCTTCCATTCTCTTGGCTTCCTTTCTCACCTCTGGATTGTCTCTTTCTGGGGGATGGGTAGGCTGTTGAGAATGTGGTGTCAGTGTCCTGATGAAGGTGTGACACCAGACCCTGCTATGCCCCCTTGAGCCAGCCTCAGTCCTCTTGGAGACAGACAAGTCACTTGCTCCTCTTGGAGGAAGAATCCAAACAGCCCTTGGTAGCCCAAACCCAAGTATCCCCTGGACTCGCTGCTTCTGAACTTGGATGGCCTGTGTGGGCTCTCTTCACTGTCCCAATTATATTAAACTTATTTTATTTTTATTTTTTTTATTTTTTTAAATATTTATTTATTATGTATACAATCTTCTGTCTGTGTGTATGCCT